>JAJJID010000134.1:0-89925 GCA_022204955.1 Macrophomina pseudophaseolina
CGCGTCGTGCGCGGCACGCTGCAGGTCGCGCAGGGCGGCAGCGACGCGCACGCCGTGCGCAAGAGCGTCTTCTTCTACGAGCCCGCCCTCGTGCCCAACTACACGTACCGCGCCGACATCGACTGGAACACGTGGTCCGCCTGGGACCGGGACGCGGCGTATGCGATTGACCGGGGGTATGACTACGTGCATGTGACGGGCTTGTACTGGGGCCTGTATCGCGCGGGGAGGGCGGTGCCGCAGGTGCTGGCGAGGGAGGAGGACCCGGTGGCGTATCTGCGGAGCGCGTACGAGACCGTCATGTTCATGATGGGGACGGATGCGAGCGGCAATCATCGCGTGGGGTATTGGGATGTCGGGCAGATGGGGGAGACGGTGTACGGGCATGTTTTGGAGGACCTGCGGGCGGAGGGGCTGGACGAGGAGGCGGGCCGGCTGGAGGACGCGATGAGGACGAGGGCGCAGCTGTGGGCGACGCAGGAGGATCCGTTCGGGTCCGAGATGGCGTGGGATTCGACGGGCCAGGAGGGCGTGTACTACTGGACCAAGTGAGCCCGAGTCTTTCGTCGCTTTGGAGGGAGACCGTTTGAGAGCTGACTGGAGCCGCCAGATACTTCAACGACACCGCCTCCGCCGACAAGGCCGTTGCCTCCATCATCGGCTACATGCCCACCGTCGCCCACTGGGGTTGGAACGGCAACGCCCGCCGCTACTGGGACTTCATGTACGGCCAACTCCCTCTTCCCCACACCCCCTGCAAAATTCCGAGAAAAGAAGGAGAAATACTGACAAGCAAATCGCTCTGCTCCAGCTACGGCGGCAAACTCGCCCGCCTCGAGCGCCAAATCCACCACTACGGCAGCGGCCTCAACGCGCTGCCGCTTCTCTCGGCCTACCGCAGCGACCCCACCTCCCTCTACCTGCTCCGCGTCGGCCACGCCGGCAACACCGCCCCGCTGTCCAACATTGACGAAGACGGCTTCGCCGCCGCCGCCTTCCACTCCTGGCCCGACACCCTGGCGTGGGATGCGTACAGCGGCGACTACGGGCCCGGCTTCCTCGGGCACGTTCTCGGGAGCGCGACGTATCTCGTCGAGGATCCGGTGTATGGGTGGGTGGCGTTTGGCGGCAATGTCAATGTCATCGGCGGTGAAGGCGGGAGCGTCGATGTCGAGCCGAAGGATGCGGCGAGGAAGAGGCTTTTTGTCGCGGGGCTGCGCGCGTACGTGCAGCTGGATGCGGGGGTGGTGGAGAGTTTTTCGTATGTCCCGGCGGAGAAGAGGGTCGTGTTGAGGGTGAAGGGGAAGGGAGAGTATGGGGAGGCGGCAGCGAGCGCGGTGGTGACGGTTGAGCAGAGTGCGGTTGTGGAGGGGGTCGGGGAGGTGGGCGTTACGACGCGTGGACTGGAGAGGGCGAAGGGTGGGTGGGTGGTTGATTTGAGTGATGGGCAGGTGCATGAAGTGGAGGTTGCAGCAGCTTGAGAGCGGTGTTAACTGCTGTATAAGCAAGCTTTTGTGTCATGTTTTGCTCATTATTTTAGCCTGTGGAGGCACTTTGATGCTATCTCCCCGGACAACTCATCCCGACCTTCTGAGGGCTTCAGAATTCATATGTACAAATCGGCGCTGTGCGCGGGGCTCGTAGGCGCGTTCGGGGAGAATCACCAGAGTACGACGACAGCAGCAGCTGTCGGAGCCTGGAAAAGCTGGATGTGCTGCTCAATGAGTGGGATCGGCGGAAGCTGGGGGTGGCGCAGGATCTGGTGCGGCGGCGGCGGCGCAGTTTGTCGGCGAGCATGCCGAGTCCGCAGTGCTCCTGGAGGTGGTGCAGCAGGATGCGATTGAGGCAGAACGGAGGCCAGAGATTGTGGCGGAGAGAGCGGCGTTGGCTGTGGAGACTGGTGGAAAGATTTGGCTGGCTGATGAGAGGTTTGTTGCATTTTGCGATACTCAGAAAGATCCAACAATGATACCATTGGCTGTTTTTTTTAAGATCTGCTGGACTGTATCAGGACTTCTGATAAAAGAGAGAAAGAAAGGAGATGGGGTTGGGGCAAGGGCGGCGAATACCGAACGCTGATATACTTTCCAGAGAGTTTAGACTGCAGGCGAACTTGCAACTCATCTGAAATACACAAGCTTAGCCTTAGGACAAGTAGTGTGGACTACAGTATCCTTATCTGGGGGCGTATATATATAGACCGTTTTGGCTTATGCCGTGTCTTTGCTTCGAGGCGTGTGAGGGAAGAATCGTGCTTCCATTCACGGGTATATTTCTTAGCCCAACCCCGGAATAGACTTCATGTCTATGCTTGAACTTCCTGACCTGAACCTCATCCACGGCTGATCCGCTATCCCTGGAATATCTTGTCGTAGCGAAGGGGACATGACATACTCAAGCTCCATGTGCATATTTCCCGTGTGGTCTTGTACGTTGTTGCCTCAATGCTTCTGATTCGTGTGCTGAGTCCTACATCTGGAGCAGATTACCCAAGTTCGCAGGATCAAAGTCCCTCTTGACCCGTAGGAGTTCCTCGATGATTTCACGGCCTTCTTGCAGCGTTTCGCTGTACTGAAAAGCCATTACTCCGTCCGTCTCAGCGTCGTGCAGGGATTGCGAGAACTCGGTCAGCATGCGCTTCTTCTCGTGGATGCGCTCCTCGAAGCGGCGTAACTCTTCTGGGATACCGCGTACTTGGGCCCGCAAACGCTCGCAGTTCTGGATGCTCTCAGTTGCTGCTTCCAGGGTGCGCTCGAGGCCGATCTGTAGCCCGTCCAGACGGTCTCTTAGGCAAGAAGCTTCCTTGCGTCTCTCCTCAATCTCGCACACGTCTTTATGTCGTTCCTCACGCTCTTTCGATGCGTTACTTGCACAACTGTTAGTTATGATATACGCGATAAATAGACGAAGTGCACTACATACACTGCGAGCGGAATGAAGACGAAAGGCACAACCACGGAAGCCTTGGATTGTCAGCTGGCAATAAAAACTTCATGGGGTAGGAATGTCTCTTACAATGGAGAAGCCCACTGTCCTGGCCCATGCATCGTGCCTCTGATCCAGAGCATTCTGACGCTCCTTCTGATGCTCACCAATCTCTTTACACAAGGTCTCCAGGTGATCTCTCGCCTCTTTCTGTTTCAGCTTAGCGGCATATACCTCTTCGGCTATCCTCTTCTCAGCCGCCTCAATCTCAGCAGTCACGCTCTGCAGGTCCGTGTCCTGGAATTGCTTGACCTGCTGACTAGCGGCGCCCATAGCATCCTCCATGCGCGACCACTGGCTGACGGCGTCGCGGAGGAGGAAGCGAAGGTGCTCAGACTCTTGCTGGAAATCTGTCTTATAAGCGTAGGCACCGCCGTCGCTGAGGACTTCCTGCATTTGCTGGATCCCCTTGAAGGCAGTGTTGACGGACTGCGATGCTGCGCTGGCTTCCTGCGCGAGCTGCTCGTACACCTGCTTCTTCAAGTCATCGGCAGTCTGCCTGCACTCTGCGACGAGCTTCTCGAGCGAGCTACAGGTCACGGCCTCACTGGGCGGCCGTGTATAGCTCGTGTCTCTGCACATCATTTCACGGGTCAGTCGGCTCAGACTCATAGCACGAATCCGTCAGCGCAGGCATCCAGAGAGCGCTTACACGCAAAGGACTCCGTTCCTGTTTGCGACGATGGCGTCGAGGTTGAAAGATGCTTTCTGCCACGACTGATCCCTCCTCTTGAGCTGGGCGTGCAGGATCGTCGAGCCGTTCTCCTCCTTCAGGACCACGTCGCTGGCGCTCTTGGAGAAGTCCTGGTTCTCGACGCGGAACTCGCCATCGGCGTTGCCCAGAGCCTTGTCGAGCTGGAGGAAGGAGCGCTTCCACTGCCCGCCGATGGCCTGGCATTCGGCGGTCAGCAGGAAGTCGGACGTCACCGAGATGCTGCGCGATGTTTTTGTGAAAGACATGGCTGCGGTTGCGGGTGTGCAAGCTGTGGTGAGGCAGGCAGCGGTTGAGGCCCAGGTCCAGGGGAGGAGCGAGTGGCGGTGGCGTCGGTGGCACAGCCTGCTCGAAGCGCTGGCGATCACATGTCGCAACCCCGCTCGGACAGCCCAGGCTAAGAAATGCCCACCTCCATGGAATGCGCTCTTCTGTTCTACCAGATGCTGCATCGCGTACGGGCTCCGATTGAGGGTCTGTCCCTGGCCGCTCGTTTTCGAATCATACCCCAGAACTGTCGAAAGTTGCAGGAGAGCGCTTCATTACTGTCTCTGGACCTGGAAATGCTTCTCACTCGAACGACTGCAGCAGAAGTTTAGCTAAAACCGCACCATCTGTCTGATATTGCCAATGAACTGATTTTGGTCGATGGGGGAGGCAGGCCCGCGGGTGGCGGTGTATAGGCTGCAGCATGCTATGCCACTCGCACTACATGGAGGATGATGCATCGGCCTGTAAGTGACAAAAGCCAAATAGAAGTAAAAAAAAAAAAAATAACTGCCAGTAACAAGTTTCCATCTTCGCGCAAAAGAAATTCGTTTGGATACAATATTGTTCCCATCACGCAGACACATGCCCTGACAGAGCTCTCGATCTTACTTGTTGGGCCTTGTACAGACTGTCAGGTTTGAGAACGCTTCTACGCGACTAATCGGCGTGATAGGTCTGAAGGATTCGAGGCTGTGCTTGCGCGGCTGCCATTGAATGCGGACTCAGACCTCTGCCCCCAGCTGTTCGAATTCCAGCTTTAACCCACACCCGGAAAGCAAGCCTTGACATCACGGCCTTCTCTTCCTCCGAAACAGTGCAGCAAAAATGCACAACAGCCGGATTGTTGGTTGTCATCCCTTCTCAAGATCCTACAGCGGCTTACATCATCTCAAAGGGCTTCCTCGGCCTCACTACTCCTCTTCTGCTCCTTCGGAAGCTGACCATTGCTGCGCCCATTCTAGGTCTTCCCGCGGAACCGGACTGGGTGTCCGCCCCGAACGACGGAGAGACAGTAGTGGACCTGCGGCGTGGCGAGTGTCCGTTCGACGACATGCACGAGTGCATTCAATACATGACCGGACGTTGCAGCGGCTGCAAGGGAGAGCTGACTTGCACCCACTCCTGCCTCATGTCAGCCGAGGTCTTCTGTGCCAGCTTCTGCGCCGTTCACTAAGTAAGGACGTCCAAAAGCACCGGGCGGCGAGGCCGAGAAAGCTCGGCCGGAAAGCAGGGCAAAAACTCTATAGCAAGTGAATGGAGCTACACAGAAAAAAACAATTTCACCATTTACATGCGCCTGCGAAACCCAGCACTGCAGGAATGACCATCAACTCTCCCAACCACTCCCCTCCCCCCCCCTTCCTCCCTTCCTCACCCTAACGCGTACCCCCGTTCGCGTTCCCATTCACCGGCCCATTGTGCCCCACCGCACCCTCCCCCTCGCCCCCAAAGACAACCTTCAGCCCCCCTGGAAAGCTCTCCCAGCTGCCGCCGTCCTCGCTCAGGAACACCGGAAACGCCCCGTTCCACAGCTTCCTCTTCATTTCGCCCTGCGGGCCCGGCGCCCGCCGGGCCCCTCTGCACTCGCGCGCAAACACCCGCAGCATCGCCGCGCCGGCCGTCGTCACGATCGGGCGGCCCAGGCAGGCGTGGGCGCCCCATCCGTGGTGGATGTAGGACGCGTCGGGCCGCGTGGGGTCGATGGCGAGGGGGTCAGGGAACACGGAGGCGTCCAGCGACGCGCTGATGAAGGAGAGGTAGAGCGTGGATCTGGCGGGGACGGGGATGGTGCGCGGGCCGTCGGTGATGGTGGTGGCGGTGGGCGGGGAGACGCGCAGAACGCCGGCGGCGGCCGGGAAGAGGCGGAAGCTGTTTGGTGGGTCGGGAGTTAGTCGAGTGTGCGGAGAGGTGCGAGATAGTAGGGGGTGGTTGAAGGAGGTGCGTGGCCGCGGCTTACCCTTCCAGCGCATATTTCTTGAGCTTCTCGAAGGCCTCGGGGGCGTCCGAATGCGCGAGCTGCTCGATGTCGGCCCAGTGATGCTTGTAGGCGTCGGACATGTAGACGTCGATCATTTGGGCCCACTGTCGGCGACAGTCAGTGTCAAATCAAGGCAGGAAGAGCAGGCTTAGGCTTACCGCTTGAGCTTGCGTTGCAGCCGCTGCTGCCTGGGTGGGAATGAGCTCCCACACCACATCTTCCACAGACTTGCCGCTCTCGAGCAGCCTCTTCACGAGTTCCTTCCCGAACCCTGGCAAATTAGGACCGACATCCGGAGTCAGGAAGTTTTTGAGCATCTGGAGGAAGCCCGGCGCTTTTCCCGAGCTCTCAACTGCTTTTCGAACGGCGACGGCTAGCTGCTGCGTCTCCTTGTGGGCTATCACACGGTGCTTGTAGGTTTTGGCTGTGTCAAGGTCCAGGAACACGTATTCGAAGAGGTGCGCTAGGGTATCGTAGACTTCTTTAGCAGTGTAGCTGCTGCTGTCACTGCTGGGGGATTCGCTGAGAGGAATGTCGAAGTATTTAGCCGTGAAGATTGCGTGCGCGAGGTTTCCGATACTAAGAATTATCAGCTTTGAGGATTGCAGCGTACTCAAGCAAAGTACCTACTCTTGGACGATGTCGATTTGGTAGGAGCTACCGAGCTTGCGTTTGTTCTTGCGGATCAGATCTCTGGTGACTGTCTCGTAGAACTTCCGGACCTCCTCAAGAGAATCTTTCGGGCGGTACATGGCTTCCTGCACCTCATTGCGTTGCTTGGTATTGGAAGGCTTGTCTCCGGAGAGCATGTAGTCATGCCCTGTCAGCTGGTATGTGTGTTCTCCCCCTGGACGATTGTGTCAGCTTGCAATCCGCATTTGTTCCTCGGACTTGAATGGTCTTACAGGGAACCTTGAAGCGCTGCTGATCATGAAGTACATCAACAACGCCCTTCCACGTGGTGACGGGGATCGGAGGCCCGATAAACACAGGAGCGTCGTAGTTGAGCTCGATGTTGTGCGGCGTGCGCTTCGCAAAAACCTCTCTCGTCCTTTCTGGCGTGCTGAACGGATACAGTGCGTAGACACTGGTGGCGCGGTACCAGCCCGGGAAGGCTCGCATGAGAAGCTTGTACATGACGCCACCTCCCGCAACGTCATAGTCAGATGAAACTTCTTTGAAGCTGTGTAGAATCAGTGATTAGGACGTTGATCAGCTTTTTCGGGGAATATAGTAGCTTACCCGAAGCTGGTCAAACTCTGCGGCCCATACTCGACGGAGTAAAAGCGGTCTCCACGGACAAGGGCAACCGCGTCAGCCAAGATGGTCTCCGAGATGGTGAAGCCAGGGCACAGGCCTGAACCCGGAGAGAAGGGCTTCTTGGCCTCTTCCGCCATCAAGCCGGGGTACAACTCCACGTTATCCGGCTCGCCATACAAAGCTTCCACTACGCTATGTGTCAGCTGCTACACCTACAAGCGCCATGTCAGGGATACTTACAGGCCTCCGCAATTCCAGGCTGAGAGTTGATCTCTTTGAAGCTGGAGAAGGGCTTCAGCTTGAAGAACGAACGAAACTCGTTGAGGCTGGCAAGGCCCCAATCACGGCCCTGCTGGATCCCAAGGATTTCGATAGCCCGCAGTGCGGGCGGCACGTTACGAGCGCCAAAGGCCCCTGTATCGAAGTCAGCGGATGGAATTCTTTCTGCTATGCCAGTAATTGCTCACCGGACACTGTGTCTGTCCCGGCTTTGAGCAGGCCAACCAGGCTGGCGTCTGGGAAGCTGCCATCTTCCTGTCTCTTCAGATCCCCGAAGGTCCATTGACTGGGATCGCGAGGCACTGATGTTTCGAACCAGGCTCTCAGTATCCGGAGAAACTCTTCGGTCGATAGTTTACCTAAGGAGATGTGAGCAAGCTATTGGATAAATGGCTTGAAAAGTGTGCTCTAGTGTGAAAGCTTGGTTGTGCTTGGAGATTGGCGCTCGGGAGACCCATGTGGGCAGAACAAGCATCGGGGAAGAGAGACCACTCCGGTCTGTGCAGTATGAGGCTCATACAGTGGGGTATATAGACTTACTGATGTCAACATCCTTCCCGTAGATCTTCCCCATGAAATCGTTGATCCAAGCTTCATCTCGGTTGCTCGTGGCGCAGTGCCATCTGTAGACGAAGTTGAACTCAGCGCTCACCTGATTACCGACACCTTTGGGCGTGCCTTCAGAGTCGAAGACATTGCTGAAAGCTTCCCTCGGATCAAGCCTCCAATCAGAATCGATCGGGTTGTCATTCAGATTGAGGATGGTGCGCAGGTAGTCCCCGAGGATGATATTGACGTAAAGGCCGCAAGTGACACTACCAGAAACCTCATAAGCAAAAACTAACGAGAATGAAAGCGGTTATTTCTCATTTGACTTACAGCCTTCCGGTCTGAAACAGGTCGTTATCGCGCTTCAGCTGCGCCTCCTGGTAGCCGGGCGATTCGGAGGTCATCCCGGTGGGCAGACTGAAGCGGCCATTTTCATTGATGGTGGCCAGCTCTTGGACCACATAATTGTGGAACCTGTTAAAAGCAATCATGAGAGCACCGACGCCTGGTGGCTGCGCGAGTAACCGGTATTCGGCGAAGGTGTCTTTTTTGAGGAGACCATCTTGGAAGGTCCGGACCTTGTTCTGCTGCTCCTGGTTGTGGCCGTACAGCGGACCGAGGTCCAGGTATGACGAGCTTTTGAGCCTCGTATTGTCCTCATCATCTGTCCGGAAAATGTCATGGATGATGATGGTGGCGAAATAGAAAAGATGGCTTGACACCTTGGTTGGGTGCTCTCTTGCGAGTCCGTCTCGCTTCAGGAGGGCTGAAGAGTGTCAGCAGGTGGTGACAAGGTTGGGAGGTGGGTCCGAACAATCAAAAATGAGCCCCGGCTCTGGCAGAGTTGCAGATCGTAAATGTGTCCCAACCACGCTGCGAGCGTAGTGGCTTCCTGCAGCGCCAAGTTGTGGATACATGATGTTCTGTGGCGTTGTAAGCTCTTACACACGTGCGTGGAGAAGTGAAACAGCTCTCACGTTGTTCGATCCGTCAGCCGCTCTGTATTTGAATGATTCACCCAAGTATGAGATTGGCGGGTGCTCAAGGCCGTTCCACAAGGTCTTGATGAATGAGCCACTCAAGTCATCACGAAGCCCGGAGTCATTGGGCAGTGACGCCGCCAGTTGGATGATGCCCTCATACTGCCTAACGTCAATGAAAGGGAGTGACGAGGGGTACTTCTCAAGGCACCTACGAGGTACTTGCGGTCATCTATGACACCATTGGCCAATATTGTTCCCCCGAAGTTGCGAGCCAGGTTAAGGTTCGCGGCGATGCGCCCACGCTGGCTGCGCAAGTCCTCCGACGCCTTTCCCACCAAGTTCATGAGGTTCGACACCTCCTTTGCACGCCCATTCTCCACGTCTCCGGAAGCCATTATGACAATTTTTAGAGATTGTGAGAACCGAATGGCTGTGGGAGCCAGGTTTTGCTTGGAAGTGATGAGGAGAGTAAGCTCTTAAATGAGGAAGCAAAGTCGATTTCACATGCCAGGCAGTTCAAGGCGGCTTGCACAGCCCTCTGACAGGCATAGCAGCAAGACATGAGGGCTGTTTCTGATCCAGAGAGCCTGGCGCCTGGAATACGGAAGATGGAAAAGAACATGCAATCGTGCTGATGGGCTGCGTCCAGGTTTGTCCTCATGGGCCGGCTGGCGGCCCACAAGCGACTGCAAAAAGGAAATAGCCGCTCAGCAGACCTATTAGACACGGAAACCCCAGCCGTTTGCAGCCTCCAGTCATTAGGTGCGCATTGGTAGGCAGCCAGGTCGGACTTCCTTCAATGAATGAACAGCCTCGAAATGTAAGCCACGCACATGATTTGCCGCGCGGACTGCGTATTGCTTCTTGGCAGTGCTTACCGGATCGCTGCTTGCAGAAGGCTGTGTTACCTTTCAGCTGCTCCAATTGCTGAGTTAGCGCTCACCGGGAGAGCCGAGCCGAGACAGCTGAATCCACCTCGCAGACAGGTGGAGTGGGGATTCGAAATCCCACAGTCGCTCAGCCAGTTTCATTCGTCAGTCCCGGATTGGCTGGCCCGTTCTTGGCCCCATACTCCCCTGCAAATCCCGAGCCTCGCAGACAGCCATGTGCCGCAGTTCGCGAGGGAGCACCCCTCTCTTTATCCGCTGCATGCTCGCTTACCCGAAGCAGTTAGACAGGGCTGACAGTCCGTGCGGTAGGCGGGCGCATTCCTTCCGCTGCTGACACTCTTCCTCTTTTTCTACCCCTCCTCCTCAGCACCGCCAGCTCTTCGCCGACTCCGTATCAATTCGGGACAAAGGGACATCGCCACTACAGAGCCTCGACAAGGTGCTTCCCGCACAAGGGAAAAGAAACAGACGCCTGCCAATTGTTGCCTACGGAACTACCTCAACACAGCCAAGACCCCAACTCAACCAACAATAAACACAAATAAATACGGAAACAAGAAATTAGCCCTCAAGGACCGTCCAATTTCCACACGCGCGCAAACCACCGCCACCTGTTTCCACTAACACCAGCACCAACACCTCAGCAACCATGCCCAACTACACCCTCCTCTCCATCCCCGCCGCGTACATCACCGCCGTCGTCCCGCACGTCTACGCCGTCGAGCTCATCAAGCGCGCCAACAACGGGCGCTGGGCGAATGCGAACGCGCAAGGCTCGGCCTTCAAGTCGCACCTGCAGCGCACCATCCCGGGCCCGACGCTCGCCAAGTTCGAGCGGGCCGAGAGCGCGCACCGCAACGGCCTCGAGAACCTGCCGCTGTTCGCGGCCGCGGTGCTGGCGGCTGCGCACGCGGGCGTCGAGCCCGGCGCCGTGGCGTGGACGGCGTGGGCGTTTTGCGGGCTGCGCGTCGTGTACAACGGCATCTACATCCACGTCTCTGACAACAAGGTCTCGTTTGCGCGGAGTGGGGTGTGGTTGGTCAGCGTGCTGCTTTGCTTCAGTCTGTTTGTGAGGGCGGCGTTGGTGTGAGGCGGGGTGCATTTGGCCAGGGTTGGGGGTTGGGGTTGGGGTTGGGGTTGGGGTTGGCAGCTGAGTGCTGGACAGATCGATTTTCGGGAACCGGCAGGGAAGGACAGCTTCGAGCGGGAAATCTTTCGAATGTAGGGTCATTGGAAGAGCGGGATGAAGGGACTGTCTTTTCCTCTTTCTTTTCTAGTGTTAATAATAAGAAACATGGTGCGTATATTGAAGCATCTGTGCCTGAATGTTATCGAGTGTGCGAAGACGTGCAAATTCCATTTCTGGCTCTATCACCTAGACGAGAATGTTGACTTAACATTTTAGCAGATCACTAAAAGGATTTTCGGGTTAAGGAGTAAAGCCTCTGTCTCGGAGAAGTCTTCTCTAATAAAAGCATATAAGTAGCAGCTACAAACCTTTGGATTAGACCCTGACGCCCAAGCTACGGTGTCCTGGACACCGCTTTGGAACACTAAGGAGGATATAGGCCCTTCATAGTCCGAGCTGTCCACTTTTTCGGGGAGGCCAAGGTAACATCAGGAAGATCCCTCGGTATCGTTATCAACTATTCGGAAGAAGCAGCAAGGTACCTCTCTGCTCAGCATCAGAAATTGACGCGGATCAAGCACGGCTCGCATTAGTGATAGCATGCGTCATCAAAGAGGTTGGACAGCCGGAGTGCGGAAACTCTGAATGAACATGCGTCGGACGACCACCTTCGCGCCAAAGCGCGAACACCCAAGTCAGCAGAATATCTTCGACGCACAGCCAATCGTTGTGACCGCATCTTTGGACCTCCGTGGCCGACAGTGGCAGACTCGTTGCCGCGAAGAAGTACCAGAAGACCGACGGTTTTAATGGACATCGGGGACCGCTTCTCCACGTGCAATAAAGCGCTTCTTTCCAGGATTGCTGGCGTGGTTGCGTGGAGATTTCAGTTACGCGGTTGGTGCCAGGGCCAAACGAATAATCTACTCGGGCTGAAAAGCTCATGGGGCTGTGATCTTCTCTCGTTAGAAGTCTGATCACATAAGAGTCCTGGCTTTCACGGGATCCACAGCGGATGGGGTCCGTAGCCGAAGAGCATCCATAGCTTAAAACGAAGCTGCCCAACAGTTAAAGCAGTTGCTGGTGACCCCCAATTAGCGATTATCGATGGGTTTAGCGTTAGCGTTAAGGCGGTCCCCGAGTGAATGAGTAGAAAAGTCTGAGAACGGAGTCAGCGGCAGATTTTGTTATTCCTACCGTTGTTTGGTCCTTGTTTTACCCCGAGTCAGATCCCCGGCAACTTTCAGGGCCCCAAATTCATCTGCATCAGCCCGCTCAGCCCCCGGGACGAGCCGCCTGCATCCGCAAAAAATCTATCCGCTGATCCCGTGCTGACCGCTGTACGTGCGGCTGCGCCTTGTGCCACTCCAGCCAATGACGCGAAACCGGCGCATGCCGGTGGTACCCGTACCGGGGCTCGAGCAGTCTGGGCGTGGCCAATTTGGGGCAGTGCCGGCAGGGCGTAGTGGGAAAACGGGCGTGGATTGGTGTGACTTTGTTTGCCAGAAACGTCTCTTCCATGGAGTTGAGCAATGCTGTGGAGTGGCTAACCGATTGTTGGTTTCGTGAACAGAGCTACTTCCACACTGCTGTTTGGCGTCCTTCTACATTATGCTTCCGAGGTGGTGCGCTTTGCTCTTGATCTGCCTAGGATACGGAGGAGCAGCGAGACTTGTGTCTGATGTAGGTCGGCACCGCCGCGCACAAATGCTGGAGGCCTATTTACGCGGAATGCTTGGTTAGATGGCCACAGGTGGAAGGACCGACGGACATCCACCAATTGCTTCATGCCGTAGTGAAGAGACAAGTAGCGCTTAGCTGTCAATGGCTGTTATCAGAAATGAAAGCTTGAAGTTTTCCCTCGTTCAGCCATGCGGATCCGCTGACCTAAGCAAGTTATATTGAAATATTCCCAAGGGTGTAAATGGATTCAGTGGTCCCACATGTCCTAGCGGTAAGAATGCAGCTGGCATGCGAGGTTGTGACCCTGCAGACCTCGGGTCCACGCACGTGCGATGTTTTGGGGGTCCTGGATAACGCGCACGGGAGCAGTGATGGCGAGACTCGATGCGGATTCTCAGAGGAAGAAGCTCATGAGCGAGGTTCACAAGGAAGACTACCTACGAGGTTAGCATCAGCAAATGTGCGCAGGTTGAAACAGATCCTAAACACCGCACTGTCTGTTGCGAGGGAGTCTTTCTGGTCATATTTGATTGTCCTCGGGTTGTTGTTTGCGCAGTTAATTCCCTCCCATTAAAGAGATGGGGAGCTCCACAGTATTTCTGTGAAGTATGAGCTGCAGCAGTGCAGTTTGTTGTAAAAGTGTCATCCTCAGGCCCTGATACTGGGAACCACTTGAAAGTCTCGATTTTCATGGACAAGACCGACCCATGGTGTTGTGCACCGCTCGAAGTCAAAGCTTTGGTCAGATCTCCGCATCCCGCAGTAGAGGCGATGGCGTGGGTAGCGTCTTTTCTCGGGCCTAGTTTTGGAAGTGGACGACTCGCTGGCTGGCTCTGTAATTTTTTTGGCAAAGCCAAGGGCGGCCGCATTGACGGCCTGCTGACAATCCCTATAGGGACGCGAAGCAGGGCTTGCTTGCTTTGCTGATGTTGTCGGATGAGGCAGGACGACTGTGACTGCCACCATTCTCGAACGTCATCAATAGCACGGGACAGAATACGCTCGGCTTCCTAGCGAAGGATTGATGTGACTGCAGATGGGCAGGCGACGACGTAGTGTGGGAAAAGGTTCATTACCAATTCGGTCGGGTTCTCCGTGAAAGCCGAGTGGAACCTGTGTGCTAGCAGTGAGCCCTGAGAGTGTCAAAGTTCTGGCAGAAGCGAAAATTATGACGCGAAAACACGAAGGTACAAGTTCTCAACCAAGCGAAGCGAACAAACACGGAAGAAACGACCTGATGGGTATTTTGTACATGAGAAGAAGAAATACGAAATACATGTGCGGCCGCTCTTGGTCCCGGAAAGATGGGTGTAACAGAGGCGTCGTCTACATTTGCATCATGCTGATGTTCCCAGCCCGCTTATTCTTTTTGTCGGCCTTCTCCTCACCATGAGTGCAGAATTGGCCCCAATAACGCCTAACCGAGCCCGCTGAACGCCTCGCCGGAAAGCTATGCCGGCTACCTTGGACGCCTTAAAATGCCGTGATATTATGTTCCTGAAGCGCGAAAAACGAAGGATGCAGTGAGGCTGCTTAGGCGGCGACTTCGGAGCCCTTGGCGACAGCAAGCTGCCTCCTAAGCTTGGCAGCATCGCGCTTCTTCATGATCATCAGAACGATGAAGTTGATGATGATGCCACTGGTGAAGAGAATCATCCAGCCGGCTCCGAAGAGAGAGGCGGCACTGGTAGAGGTGAAGACGGTGCAGTGTGTGCAGTCGGTGATGGTCGCAGTGGCGCTTGAAGTGGTGCTGGAGGCAGTGGTGCTGCCGGAGGCAGTGGTGGTGACAGTGCTCAGGGTGGATGCAACGCTCGAAGAGGCGGAGCTGGACGAGCTGGACGAGCTTGCAGTCGACGAAGCGCTGGTGGATGAGGCGCTACTCGTGGTAGAGGAGGCAGAAGTCGTAGCGGCAGAAGTGGTGGTGGTTGCTGCAGAAGTGGTCTCAGCTGCCGAGGTGGTGGCTGCTGCCGAGGTGGTCTCGGTGGCAATGGTAGCGGCGTCGGAGATGGTGGTGGACATTTTGCAGGTGTGAAAAGCTTTGCAACGGTTGAAGCGAGTGGAGTCCGAGAGAGCTATGGACGACGAGTAAGAATTGTGTAGCGAGGCACTCCGAGGCTGGACTGACACTGATGAGTAGCGAGCGAAAGGTGGATGTTGATCGGGTTGCAAGGCGATGGCTGGTTGGTGGGGAGGAAGACAAGCAGACAGCAAGCAAAGGGGTTTCTATATAGCAGGCCAGAGAATCTAGGCGTCCGGGAATGCGTTCACGCCATAGTTCGGGGTTTAGCAGCTCAGCCTTACCTGTGTACCCGCTGGCTTACCGCAGACGGCATGGGCCGGATATCGACGCGTTTGCACCTCTGTGCTGGAGTCTCTGTGAGTGGACAGGAAGACGGCGGAGCTCGGGCAATTTCCATAGCGGGCAAGCGGGACAGATCGGCGAAGAGCTAAGCAACGGCTAAGCCACGGTGAAGCTGCTGTCGACAATACATTAATGCTGGGCGAGCTGCCGACCCAAAGCAGAGCGCTTGTGGCCGCACGGGTCAGGCAGGAGGATGAGCCTCAGGCGGAACGCTCAACGCGCGACAGCAAACGACTCGAGCGGCAGTGGGCGCTCGCGGGATTGGATGGAGAGTGGAGGAGGAGCCGCCGCGGGGGTAGGTCGGGCGGTGCAGTGTGCGTGGATACGGGGCGTTACGCCAGCAGCGACGCGTGTCCGGCCAAAATACAGGGGTGTGGGCTATCCGGCAGCCCGCTGGGGCCCCCCGGCGCCACGGGCCTCCGCCGGGCTGCTCTCCCGTTGTGCGCGCCACAGTCACGAACATCATCACCATCGCCGACCACTTCCCGACCGTTTCTTTTCTCCTCCCCGTGTTGCCCCGTTCGGCCCGATGCTTCATTTACTTTGGCGACTGAGCTGTCCACCGCCCTGCCGCGCTGAGACTGGACGGGCCCGGCCTCCTACAACATACACGTCTCCTGGGCTGCCTTGCGCCATCGCTATAAGAACCAGCTAACCCCCCTTCCTGAATACCTCGCCCTCTGGCGCGACTCTGTCCTTGGACACGACGCTGTCATTCGCCAACGCCATTTCTGCCTCTTATCGGCCAAATTCCTTGCCGCTCTTTTCCTCAGCTACAAAGCCGACTAGAGAATGCCATCATGCGCGTGCCGCCTCTTCCGCGACGTTGCCGAGTGAATGCGCCGTTATCAAGTTCATATCAGGACAGTGAAGGAGCACAAGGTCTCCGGGGTGCCCGTCGGCCTTCTGGGCTTGAGTAGCGTCAAGCTGCTCGAGCTCCTGGTAGGTGACTTCTTCGTCGTGCGCGCAGATCTAATGAAGAAGCCCGCACACATCAAAGCATGGTGGAGCACTATCGACTGCGAACGCAAATTGCGCAGACTGGCCCGCGACGTGGGGCTTGCAGCAATTAAACGTAGAAACCTGGACAGCCCGCCTCATTCGCCCTTAAATAACACCACTTTCGTACCTACGGCGAAGCAATGGCTCTGAGCCAGCGTTTAGAGATGACTTCGGAGATGAATCGGAGGACGAACTGCTGAGTGTGAAGATGAACGGGAACATAGCGAGTGGTATTAGCGCAATTGGAAAGACCTCTGATAGCAAATGCATGTTTCCGCTGACCGCACGTTCTGGTTACGGCTCCAGACCGCATTTTGGCAGTCATATTGCTGGTTAGAAAGAACAAAAGGGCGACGGATTCCCCACATACAGCCCTAACCATGAAAGTGAGTTTTCACTCTTGAAAAACGTTGCGTATGCGAGATAGCAGCTAGCACCTTAATCACCGAAGCATTCAGAAATTCCAATATCCATAAGGCATCATGCGCAGATCGGAGACGGATGTGTAGCTGTCCAGCGCTCGCCTACGCCCACGCCATCCAGTTCATTTCCTATTTGGTCAATGCCTCGGCCCGCGCTGCCCCTTCCCCGCGCCCCGCGTCCCCACCCATCGACATCATCATCACCGAACCGTGCCATAAAGAACACGCTCCGCGCCCACGGCACAAGAATCCTGACTCAGGCACGCATCTCCTCCACAACCGCGGTTCATCCTGTTGATCCTCGACCAAGCGAAACAGAACCCTACACTACTTTCAGAACCGTCGAACCCCAAAACAACCCACAATGCCGCTGTGCACCCTGCACCTCCTCTCGCTCGCCCCAACCACCTCGCTCTCCTCCTTCCTTGCCGACCTGTCCGCCAACCTGCCCGCTCCTCGCCCTCTGACCATCGCCCGCGTCCTCCGCTGGATCATCACGCCCACCTCCCTCTCCGCCGAGCCCCTTCTCTCGCACACCTGGGACCTGCTGCTCGTCCTGCCGACCGCCGACGCCGCGCTCCCGGATGCGCTAGGCACCCATATCGCCGCCCGCTGGAGCGTCAGTCGCAAACCCACCCATCCCTCCCTCCCTCCCTCCCTCCCTCCCTTTGCCCCATCGTCCTGCAGCGCCGACTAAGAGAGCTAACGCGGTCGTGGAATGCAGGTCACGTTCGGCGTGCCGTCGCGCGTGCTGGAGGGGTACGGCGAGAAGAACGCGAGGCTGCTGCAGCAGCCGCAGGCGGGAGACGTCCCAGCCCTGTCGCCCGCGCTGTCGGGCGTCCGGGGAACGGGCCCGCCGCCGACGATGACGACGACGAAGAGCGCGCAGGGACTGGAGCTGAGCGGGGAGCTGCTGGATTGGATGAGGGAGCAGGAGCAGCGGCGCGGCACGCGCGACGCGGCAGGGCCGCCGGTTTCGATGCTCAACCTGCTGGCGTTCCGGGACGGCATGAAGCCGGAGTACCTGAAGTACGGGCGGGCGTTTGCGGAGAGTGTGGGTAGCAGCAGGGGAGGTGTGGCGAAGGTCGTGGGGACGGTGGTAAGGGATGGCAAGGGGTGGGGCGTGCAGGGGAAAGATGGGGATGGGGGTGGGGGGGAGAAGGTCTGGGATGAGGTGGCATTGGCGCATTATCCGAGCATTTGGCATTTCGCTGATATGTTGGCGAGCGACGACTATCAGGCGGTGAATCGGAAGTATAGGGTGGGGAGTTTGAAGGATACTTTTATTTTGTGTACGACGGAGGTCGGGCTACCTGGTATTGATGGTAAAGAGAAGGGTAGTCAAGGTCGCAGCGCGGCAAAGCTTTGAGGATGGGTGGCAATTTGGTGACGGTGTCGTGTTGCCGCGAATCGGGTGAAAGAGAGGGACATGGGTTGGTTGTGGAGACCGTTGACAGTCGTTGGTGGTGGTGGTGGTGGTGGTGGTGGTGGTGACGAGGAAAGAGGTGCGTGATCAGAACGGAACGAAAACATTCTGCTCGAGACAAAGGTCGCTTCAGTTCAGATCCATGGGTAGATTCCAGTATATCCGACCCATTCCTTTTGTTGCAGGGACCGAGCATCAGCCTTTGGGCGCCGGATTTCAATGAGGATCCCGTCGTGTTCAATATGGATAAACGAGGAGCTGAGTGGGGAACGGGGAAAGAGGTGTGCGCACCATTGACCCCAGTCTCTTGTCAAAATCGGAAGACGACCGGTATCCTTCCATGAACCAATCCTTTGCCTTGGACGGCCATTGCCGGACGTTTACGCGGAAGCTGAGACGTCGCTTGAGAGAGGCAGAGCTCAGGCTTGGCATGCTTGCCATCTTCTTGAGTTCTGGCATTTTTTGGTTTGGTTGAGGGGATTTGAAGTGGGAATGAGATGGAAGTGCTATCACTACATCAGCTTTGTGGACGGTAGGACGGTGCGGAGAAGCTATAGCATACCAGCTGATAATGGTGTTTCAGCGGACGGCTCGGGTCAGCTCTCCTTTCACACCCGTTGTCGTCCGACAAAAGGGAGACTGCCTGGGTAGAGTAGACTGGAATGCCGTCTGGAGGCTGTTCTAGCTCTCGGTCAGGCCTTGGGCTAGGTCACGAGGGATATCTTTCTCCCCCGTCTAAGTGTATGGACTCGCGTCGCGCGTGTGTGTAGTGTTGAATGAATAACCTCGTCCATTCCGTGCAGCGGGGGTGTACCACCATATATCCCCATCGCAGCGCCCGTCGTTTGGACCGGGCCCTCGCGTCGATTCGTTGAAACTCACGGCGCCACGAATCGCACCAAGAGCAAAAAACACCTTAAACCCGACTCAGTGGCCCAGAAACTCTCTCCCATCAGTCAGACCCGACAAGACCTGCCATCTTTCTCACCCTCTCCACAAAATTCAGTCGTCCCTAATGACAACGCACCAAACCCAACAAAAACCGCTTGATTCCGGGCCTATCACGGCCTTCACACAAACCAGAGGGTGATATAAGCTTAGCTTCCCATAACAAGCGCGCATACACCCGGCCCTCTGACAACTGCCGACAGAGAATAGAGTGTTGGCTGAGTACCGGCCATCCCAGTGCAAGCGTCGCCGACGAAACCTGCATAATCCAACCACAAGACCAGGCAGAATGCAGAGCTCCAAACTAATTTACTTAAACTCGCCTTAAGAGCGGAACCATGGACTTGGCCGACGACGATCGGGCAGCCATCCGTCGACACCCGAGACACTTGCCGTCGCACACCATATGTCGATAGGAGCTGCTCTGATTCGAGCTTGACTCGCCCGCCTCGCACTCTCTCAGATATTGGTAGAGTTGAACTTCGTCGAGAAATTACTTTCTTCGGACCGACCGACACGTCAATGTCCGCCTGCTGCTGCGCATACGTAGCCTTTCTGGCATGCGCACGTTCGCGAATGCAGCGAAGCGCGTCGATTTGCCGCTGCCGCTCGACCTTCTCCATTTGCTCGCATGCATTTCAGGCTACACCGCTTGCGCTCCCTGTCTCTGAATGAGGCTGGGAAAGTACCGGCGCCAACCTGACTCGGCAGCCGGACATATCTCTGACGCCCCGCAACTTCTCTCGAGGCGGGCAACAGAAGAGAAGCTTCGTGGCGCGCGTCCCCGTCATACCGGCACGGGAGCGCCGTATGCGTTATGGTGTGCCAGAAATAAGCGTTTATGGCGTGAGCTAAATCGGCCGCACGCTTTCTGACCGGAGGAACATCACGATAGGCCAAGTGAGAAGGGCTAATTTAGCCGATAAGCAATAGCACACATCCTGCAGTGAGAGAAACCTTTCCTCTGTCGTTCAACCACATGTCTTCTCCCACTCGGTGCCTGAGAAACCAGAATCGAGTTGTGGTACGCATTTACCTAGCGCTGACGAGAGCAAAGCGCACAGACGAAAATTCGATGCTGCGTGAGACCCTGGAGACGATTATTGCCATGTCCAGTCTTCCCTCCTGTTTAAGACCGTGCTGACCAGCGGGGGCAAAAAAAGACAATAAAATATGGGGTAATCAGAGGTCGAATACGAGTCCGACCCTTCTCCCTCCCCACCCTGGGCCCTATTCACGATTGTGGAGGACGACAAAAGGCAGGAGTCGGCAGCCCTCACGGCGGAGAGCACTACTCAACGAGTCTGATTACCCGATGAGACTGTGTACGTAGCTCGACGAATAGAATACTGAACGCGAGAAATCAGCACTGAAGACGCAGGGCGCAATCCCATGGTAGGTACAAGACCAACAAGAACGCGCCCAAACAGCCACCACAATAGACGATCCTCCATTCAAAACCCGACCCCCTCAATATAGCCACGCCTCAGCCAGTCAGCCAGCCACACATCATCTCGTCCAAAACCAGATAAGAGACTCTCCCAATCTGCCCAACCGGCCAATCAGGCCAGAAACACTTCAAACCACTCCAGACACCCGAAACCAGACACCCAATCCCAACCAGCCAGCCAACCGCACGAACCATCGACATCTACCCAACCGCCAATCGATCAATTAAACCACCAAATCAATCTACTTACCAAACCAGCATCCACCACCCGGCCATGTCCAGCTCAGCAACAGCAACAGCAGCGCACGCCCCGGGCCAGGGGCCTCCTCCCCCACATGCTGCAGCACAAGGCCGACCTCAGCCCCTGCCCTCACCTACGCCTGCATCGTGCGGGAGTCCGCCACCGACCCGGCCCAAGGCTACCGCTCGATACGCTATGCCCGACTACTGCGGGCCGACTTCCTGCCCAGTCAAGACCCAGAACAGCAGCAGCAACAACAACAACAACAAAAGAAGAAGAATCAAATCATCGCCTACCTCGGCCCTCGCGACCTGCGCTTACCCCCACCCTCGTCCTGGCCGCGTCGGCGGCGGTGCTGCTCCACGCTGACGGCATCGTGCTTCGTGCGCGCCGGGCTGAGTTACGGGACGCGCTGCTCGCGCTGCGAGTCGAGGCCGGGGGGTGCCGGGGCAGGAGGAGTTGCTCTTCGGACCGGGAGGCGAAGGAGCGGAGGAGGACGAGGACGAGGAGGACCAGGAAGAGATGCAACCATACGCGTACGCGCGGGAGACGTTCGAAGCCGGGCGAGGCGATGAGTTGTGCATCTTCCACATGTTTGGGGTACACTGGGCTGCCGAAGACGGTTACGTACACGCACGAGATGCTTGCACAGGTGCTGGACCAGGTGGGGGAATTGAGCAAGCAGAGCAGGCCGCGGCGGCTGCAAGGAGGTGCAGGAGGGGTACCGGTATTACAGAGCGCTGCTTATTTTTCATGTAAGACGATCTCTGAAAATCCACGCCAAAAGAAGAAATAACCAAAAAAAAAAGGAAAGGGAAAGAAGAAGGTAGACGGAGTGAAAGAGCGAGAAAAGGCAACTAACAACTCCCAGATAACCGGCAGTAAAGCCTCGCTCCTCAACCCCCTTCTCCGCTCCACCATCCACGTCGCCAACGCGCCCACGCCCACGCCTATAACGCCTGAGACCGTCTTCCTCATCCTCCACCACGCCCGTCCGTCGACTGCCCCCTTCCCCGCCGCACTCCTCGCCCAACTGCGCTCCCTCCACTCCATGTCCTCCGGCGGCGCCGCCCTCGCGCCGCTGGGCACGCTCAACCCGGCCATAGGATGCACCGAGAGCATGCACTGGCTGACGTACCGGCCGATGGCCCCGTCGATTGGGCGTACTTGGAGTTCCACGAGAACATGGCCGGCGCGGATGGACCCCCACGCCGACGGACTGCACGAGCTCGTCTTCGACCGCACGCCGCTGCGCGAGGAGTGGACTTGCTTCTTCGCGGGTGCAAGTCCCCAGAAAATGCGCGAGTTCCGCACCAAGGACCTGTGGGAGCGGAATTCGACGAAGTCGGCGCTGTGGAAGCATTCGGAGCAGACGGACGACATGGTGGCACTGACGGGGGAAACGAAGCTGTGCGCGGGGAAAGTGGAGGAGGCGGTGGAGGCCGGGGCGGAAGAGTTGGTGCGGAGCGCACTGGTGGGCGGTAATGGGCGGGTGGTGTCGTTTCTGCTACTCGAGCTGGTGGACACGCCGGCGGGTGAGGCGGAGAAGGAGGAGATGCTCGATGCACTGTGGCTAGTGATCGAGCGGGAAAATAAGAAAATGGTGGAGCAGATGCGGTAACGGAGGCAGCTGGCGCTGGTTGCCCCGGGTTAAAAGCCGTTCGAGAGGCTTGGAAAGGGCTCTGTGGCGAGGAGGGCGACGTTCAAGCTTTTTGAAGGCCATATAGAGGATATGTACAGGAGGGCGAGGCTATGAAATCAGGTCATGACATACCAAGAGGCCGTAATTCAACCACCGCGTTCTCTTCCAAATCCATCTATGATATGCCTCGAGCAAGCGCGTCCCTATAACCAGGTGCGAGAAGTCTAAGGATTTCCTCTACGTTAGGTGCTTCGGGTATCTTTTGGTCTCCTGTTGCCTCTTTTTCTATAGAGATCCCGCCTTTCTTTTCGCCATCAACATCGACCTGAGCTGCTTCAAGGACATCCCTATTCTTTCCGTAGCGAAGGGGGCCATTTGCAGTAGCTGGAGTGATCGGCGTGGAACCCATCAGATCGATCCATTTTGCGATGTACATGCCTGGCCCAAATTCGGTCCTTGACGAACGAGAAAGTATTGACTTCATGCGAGCCGCTGAAGACTTTTGAAGATGTAGGAGATAGTCGGAATGAGCGTCCAAAGCCTTAGAGATCGATTCCCGCTCCTCGGGAGTTAGTTTGCCGAAGAGAGAATTCAATGTAGTAGTCATAGCACCAGCGCCAGCAGGAGACTCGGAAGCCCTCTGGAACTCGGAAATAAACTTCAGAGCATACTGGCGGAACCACTCGGTAAGCTCCGGGCCGTTCTTGGCGACTTGATAAAGGAAGCGATGGCAGGAGCCTTGATGCTTCTTCAGCAACTGGACAAAATCCTCAACGGTCGGCACGGGTTTGTCCTTGTCCTTGCTTTTGGAGATTGATGGGAGTTTTGCGATCTTGATCAAGTCATTTAAAAAGTTCTCCAAGTCAGCTAGGCCGGCGCTCAAGTCTGCCGCGTTATGCAAGGCCCGAATGATGGGATCATAGGCCGAGACAAGGTCCCGGATCGCTTCAGTGAGATAGTCAGGCTGCTGTCGGCAGAGGACTTGGGAGAGCTGATCACGATCGCGTATCGACAATTGTGCCTTGAAGTATTGCTGCGCCTGAGCTTGTTGTGATTCGGGGAGATTAGCCGGCAAAGAACCCTCCTCGAAGATGACGGCGACAATAGACTTGGGCGTCTCCTCTGCAATTGTGTCAGCAATATCCATGTAAGGAACGGCACGGATTCTTTACTGCTCGTAGCCCTCCGTTTCTCTTTTTCTTCTCTGCTGAGCTGAAGATGGGACTTGATGGCGTCAAGGTGCTTGTCGCTCGGCCTATCTTTCTCCTTGGTCTTCTCGATCTTGGTGGCTTGCTTTTGAAGCTCGGAAGAGTCCCATGCAAGGACGGTAGAGATGATGCTGTAGCAAAGGATCAGCAACGGGCAGAGAGCAGCTTTGCCGGAGGAGGGTACATACGACTGGAGCAGGTTCATTCCCTCATCAGCATTCTTGCTGATACCCACCCAGTTGGTGAGAGTACCGACGCTGAACTTGGCAAGAACAAGCCTGACCATGCCGTTGATCATGGTAGCTGCATTGCCCACGCGCAGCGTCTGGCGCATGATGCTGTAGGGGATAAGTTTGTGGACATTTGCAAGAATGCGCAGCAAGGCTTGACCGTCTGGCGAGACGACCAAGATATGGTGCATGAGAGAAGCAAGGCTGGAGTCGCGTCAGCCTCAGGCGTGTCTCGCGCAGAAGTTGTAGGCCAGGCCGACTTACTTGACCAGAATGAATTCATGAGCAGCCTGGACCAGGGCAGAGTGGTCTTCGAGCTTGTCCGTCTCGGCGCATTTGGTGAACAGCTCGTCGATCATGCCGCCGTAGACAAGCTGCTGCAGAAAGTCGTCCCAGGCCTGCATAACATCCTCGGGCTTCGAGGTGTCGTACTTGCGGCCAGGGTCCACGTTCTTCATGGGAAAGCCGCCAAGAGCGCCCTTGGCGGGATACTCGATCAGGGCGGAGATGGCGGTTGCCAAGGTTTTCCGCAGGCCGACGGAGCCCTTATCGTAGGACTCGGAAAGCTCGGCGGCACCGAGCTTCTCGACGATGGTTTGGATGCGCACCTTCCAGAAGGCATCGTCCACGCTCGAGAGGCCGGGCAGAGTGAGGGCAAACTTGTTGAGGAGCGACTGCAGGATGGGCGAAGTGCAGGGCTGGGCCTGGTCCTTTTGGAAGGGGTGGCCGTATTGGTGGATGGCGGCGGGCCACTTGAAATTTTCGATTTCGCTGTAGACTTCATGGTGGGTCAGGACGTCGAAGAGCGCGTGGGCCTGGGCCGGCGAGAGCGCAGGACTGGATGCCATGGGCGGTGTTGTGCGGGAGAAGCCATGGTGGCCGCTGTCGAGAGTCGAGTCGTCCAGCCTGGCTGCTGCTCCTTCCGCCGCCATGACGTTGATCAGACGCCGGCCGCGCTAGTCCGACAAGAGTCAGACAAGTGGCGCGTGCGCGGGTGAGGCTTCTCTGCCTGTCCGCCCTTGCTCTCTCTCTCTCTCTCCTCCGCCGGGCGTGGTTCTCGGAATGGGAGATGGGTGGTCATGCGGCCGTCGCTGGTACTGCAACTGCGAGCTGCACGCGACTCAGCAGCGATGTGCGCAATCCGAAAATTTCGGTTGTCCACGGCTTCGCGCTTGGCCCGTCACGTGCAGACAAGCCCACAAGACAGGACGCGTCTCTTTACCCCACGCGTCACCTTGTTTCACCACTTCATCGCCTCTTAACCGACATGAACACGGTAGCGCCATCACGTCTTCACACGCGCATCACTGCGCCCTCCAGCTGGCCTTTTCGCAACGTTCGCAGCCCCGCCGTTTCTCCCGCGGCATGGAGCCTTCAGTTTTTGAAGGCGCTGAATCCTTTGGTTTATGACATCTATGTTGTCTCTGAAAGGGAAATCTCTTGTAAGGAATGCCAATGCTGATGAAATCGCAAATCCACCCTCCGACTACATATCCAACACAGTTTTCGAATCATCGCCTTCAGTCTCGGCATCTGTACTTTGTCCGGCCGTCCTCTGTGTGCCTAGTGTTGCCTTCCTCGGCCTCGGGATGGCGCCCCGGCCTCTCGTCCTCAACGTTCTTCCAGTGCACGCTGCGCGGTCGCCGAAGCCGCCTCCGCACCGTCACCGTAGGAGTGGTTTTTTCGGCGCTCTCCTGGAATGGCTCCCGCGCCCCGCCGCCTGCAGCTCCGCTTTGCACCACCCTGCCGACTGCACCCGACCTACGCTTGCGGCCTTTTGTAGCTTTTGTCCTGGGCTTCCAGCCCATTTCCTCTGTCTTCGCATAGCCGCTGCTCGGATGCATCAAGCCCTCGCAGTATACATGCAAGTGGGTCTCTAGCTCCGGGTTCTTCTGAGCGAAATCCTGGATTCTGTCGAAGTCGAAGAGCTCGCCCCGAATCCTTGAACCCGCGAGGTTGATGATGAGTCTGGCGACAGCCTGCGATTGCTTAGGAAAACCGTTCCAAATCGCCTCGACTTCCTCGCGAATCAGCGGAAGTGACTGGGTGTTGAGATGCTGGGTGATGGCCTCAGCGAAGCATTGCGCTGCATCCTCCAACCCCTGCTTCTTCAAGCTCTGCATAGTGCGCACCGCCGAAACGGTGTCCAGCTCTTCGACCGGCGGTGGGAATAACATGCTCTCTGGACTCTGATACCGCGGAAAGGACTGCATGATGTGCTCTTCTGGCTGGCGTCAATATCGACTGCGTCTTCGGAGAGTTGTACTCCGCGATATTCAACCGCACTTGTCGGTGCGAGGTTTGCGATAGCTGCCGCGTCGGATAGGCCTGCTCATCATGCGTATGTGAGGGCAGCTGTCATTGCAGGCAGCGACGCCCATTTTGACGCCGATGTACAGGGCGCGTGGGCCGAAGTCCAGCGTTAGTTAGTTTACAGGTCGAAACTATGGGTAGAGGTCCCGTGGCTGCTGTTTTTCTGTCAGCTGGTTGAATCTGCAATAGTACCGGTGGGCTCTCGCTTTGTTGCCCCAGTACCGTACGTGCCAGTATTTACAGGTTTACCCTCGAAATGCACAAGGCATGAGCGCTCGGTTTATCAACAGCACATCAGCTCGTCATATTCGCCATCCCCCGGCACAAAGGCGTGGTGGTCCGTGGCGTTGAAAGCGCTGGAAATGAACCCTTACGGTTCAACAACAGGACAAAGGCAAGTAAAGAGTTGGAGGGTCCCATCTTCGCGACCACGAACGAAGAGGTGTGAACCACCAATCGCGCATCTGCAGGAATCCGACCTCGGTTTTAAAGTATCTCAAAAGCAAAGGCAAATATGTACAGGGAGCAGAAGCATCCACCCGGACGCTGGTGCCCAGACAACCTGACGATATTTGCATCCGCACGCACGCTCCAACCCCCCTCATGCACGCCCATCCGCGCCGCTGGCTGTTGCGATAATCTCGGAACTGATCTCGCAGATAGGAGCGGAGGCGCAGGAAAAAGAAAGGAGTTGTGGGCGGTGAACTCCGCGGAAAGGTCAAGAGGGGTAGCATGCGCGGAGACGTGAAGGATACGGAGTACATCCCAAACACTGACAACCCTCCACAGACATGCCAAGTGGATCCAATACCCCTCAATAATCAACGCGGGGACTGACTAACCTGCCTATGGCGGAGTCAACGCAAAAAGTGGAACGAGTGCGGCTGGGGAAGAGTGGCTCGAATCGCGGAGGTGGGTTGGTGCATGAGCACGGCGCTGGTCCAAGCACATTATCCTTTTCCTCAACAGTCACTATCTCCGATTACCTTATCCAGCATAAGATGGGACAGGAGAGAAAAAAAAGGAAACCTAAAGTTCGATCGCCACAGCGCCGTTGACGCGCGTGTGCTTCAGAACCCAGAGACCGAAGTACGTCGGAGGGAAAAGCCCAGCAAACCAGCGCGAGGCTACGGCATCCTCCATATCCCGTAGCGTCTCAACAGCATACTGTGGCTGGGAGCCGCATGCCGATGCCTGACATGAAGCTTAATTCGGACAAGTCGTCCCACTCGGCCAGGTTGGGCAGCTCTTAGCAGTCGGTAATTACCAAGCGGCCGTCAGGCGGGCCGGTATCTCTATCACGGCGGCTTCGCGGCCACCGGACGCTCTGAGCCGAATGGGGCATGTCGACTCGGTTTCGTATGCAATGCTATGGCGCAACTGATCAGCGCCCCTACCTGCTGCGACTCAGAACAAGAACATCCCGGTTTCATGCTCGCCCTCCCAGCCCCTTACCGAGTGTGGCTCTTCTGCAGCTTACATCTCACACGTCTGCACCTATTGTGTTCCACCACCGCGGGTTCGATGCAGCTTCTAGCGCTGACGCTAGAAACCCCGGAGCTGCAAACTCTGCTCCATCCCGTCTCTTGGCGTGGTTCGTTACCAATTACTTCGTGCAACCGCATGCTAAGTAGGGCGCCACAGCGGCGACTTGACCAACACCATGGATGTTGTTTCTGCGAAGAAGCTCCGTCATTTTCCCCGACAACTCTTGGCTCTCGACCAAGAAACCCAGAGCGACGTCGAACCACCCTCTCGGCGCGCACACAGCTGCACTTGTATAGCACCAGTCACTGCAAACATTTTTCTAGTGGCCTTCCTGACGGACGCTGCCGCTTCGATGCGTCTTTGCCCGTTGGTTTCGCGGACTATTGTAGGTCGCTGACGTGCAGCGCTGAGGACGCCACTACTGCAACCTGCCTCTGGCTGCTTCAGGAAAGATACTAGATTTAATGCGCGATTATCAAAGTGCTTTCACTGATGCTCTTGGTGTCGAGAGCTGAAGTTTCGCCTTGGCTGCCTGCTGGCACACGCAGACAAGAAGCTGGTGGCGCTTCAACAAGAGCGCTTGCGATAAGCTTGTGAGTCGCGGCCTTCAGGAATGGCGAAAGGCCCGCAAATGCTCTGACTAGCAGCATGGTCACGAAATTCAGTAGCGCGTGTCGGCAGTCGAGCTCACCGACGCACAGCGCAGCAGTGTACTCGAGAGCCGGCAGGCGTTGTAGCACTGAGAATGCCATGTGCCGCATGTCAGTCATCACGACCATGGTTCTGGACTCGGCCAGCTCCAGCTGGGCTCTGGTTGGCCGCGATTGGCTGCATCGCCGCGCTATGACGACTCCACACTTGCTAAAGTAGCGCGGCTTTGGTGCTTTAGTCTTCGGGCCAAGCCGATGCGCCCCAACCCAGACTCCTCCAGATTGTCGCCCTACAGCCTGGGGGCCTTACCCCATGGGCGCTTTCTCCGTGATGGGGCTCGTGCTCGCTATACACCTGCGAATCTACACTACCCAGCTCTCTCATATATAAGCCGCACGTCTCCCGCGACCATCATGCCACTCAGCATCGAGTCAGCTTGCCTTTCCTCTCTCATCGAGGCCATCAAGAGCACATCCTTTACATCGATTGCTCCTTCGATTCTCGATCAAAATGGCTGGCGGATTGCCTATTTCTACACAGACGGTTGAGGGTGGGTACCTCACCGGCCGCAAGCTCATCTACCCCCTCTCTCTGGTTATCTCGCTCTTCTTTCTCTGTAAGTGCCTCGCATCACCAATCCCTTATTTCGGTATACTTACATTCATCAGGGGGTTTCTCCTACGGTCTTCTTGATGTCCTTAACAAGCACTTCCAAACTGTGCTTGGTGTCACCAGGCTCCAGTCCACCGGCCTCCAGGTCGTCTACTTTGGTGGCGGTTATCTCCTCTTCTCTCCTATTGCCGCTGAGGTCATGAAGCGCAAAGGTTACAAGATCACCATTCTCATGGGGCTTACGCTCTACTCGCTCGGCGCTGTCATGTTCTGGCCTACCGCGCATTTCTCAAAGCCCGGCAACGAGAAGGCCTCATTCGGTGGCTTCTGCGCTTGCACCCTAGTCATTGCCTGCGGTCTCGCAACCCTAGAGACAGCCGCCAACTCCTACGCCGTCGTCATCGGCAACCCTGCCAGTGCCTCCGCTCGCCTGCAGTTCTGCCAGTCCTGGAACGGCGTCGCCTCATTCATCGGACCACTCATTGCCTCCAAGTTCTTCTTCAGCGGCGCCAACGCCAACAGCCTGACCAACGTGCAATTCGTCTACCTGGCCGTTGCCTGCGCTGGCGTCGCCGTCGCCGTCCTCTTCGCCTTCTCCAAGCTCCCCGAAGTCTCTGAGGAAGCCCTCTCCGGCAAATCCGTCACCGAGAACCTCGCCCAAGACGAGTTCGGCCAGGAGATCGGCGCCGGCCCGCTCTACCAGCAATACAACATGATCTTCGCCTTCATCGCGCAGTTCTGCTACGTCGGCGCGCAGGTCACCATTGCCTCCTTCTTCATCAACTACGCTACTGAGAATGCGTCGTACACCTCCGCCCAGGCCTCCAACATGCTCTCCTACGCACTCATCACCTTCACAGTCGGCCGCTTCATCGCCACCGCCCTGGCCACTGTGTTCGCCTCCGACTTCATCATGGTCGTCTATGCCGTCTGCGCCATCGCCCTCAACGCCTACGTCTGCGCCGGCCACGGCACCGCCGCCGTCGCCATCCTCATCGTCATCTTCTTCTTCGAGGCCCCCATGTACCCCACCATCTTCACCCTCGGCACCGCGAACCTCGGCCGCCACACCCGTCGCGGGGCCGGCATCCTCGTCATGGGCGTGTCTGGCGGCGCTATTTTCCCGCCGATCCAGGGCGCCATTGCGGATTCCGCCGGCACGCGCATCTCGTACATTGTCCCGCTTGTTGGCTTCGTTTACGTGCTGGGATACGTCACTTTCCACTGGATCCGCCACGGCATGGTCGTGATGCGCCCCAAGAACGTGGATATCGTCGAAAGCCAGGCGATGGGTGGCGCGCTGGGTGGCGTTGTCGAGAGCGTGTACTATGATGCGGACAAGTTGAAGGAGACGAGGTTGGAGAAGACGAATGGTGAGAGCGTGGCTGTTACGAGGGTTGAGTAGGAGGATGGGCGATAGATATCCGCCTTGGTATGGTGGGATTGCTTAATGTGTTCAGGGTTAGATGCGGAAAAGGGGGGTTTACGCGCACATGATTAGATGATGATACCTTTGCCTTTTTTTCGCCTTTGGTTGCGCGTAGATTCTATTAAGTAGACTACGGCAATAGAGACCATGAACTCAAACCTGGCGATCCTCTTCGGTGCACGTGATGGAGGTGATGTGGCGACGCACGGCTGAAGTACGCAATGACACCGTCAACCCCCGGGAAAAATTCTCCAAGAAGTGCTCCCCTTCCTGATTAGTAGCATTTTTTTTTTTAAATCGTCACATACTTCACGCCACCAATCCTCCACTAAAACTGTATCGCGACCATAAATCTGAAAGCATGACATGCGATGTGTTTTGACCAGATACAGAACGAGAGCGCCGCCCAATTCACCTTGGCCAGTCAAACGTCTCTGTCCGCTTTCCCTGCACCAGGAGCCCAAAATCCGGCTCTGGAATAATGCTCGATATCCGGGCCCTCACCCGTATAGACCCCCCTCCCCCCTTTCTGTCCCATCTGCCGAGTATGGAAAATGCCTGTGGAGCCGGGAGCCCCACTCGTGATGGTATGTACCTGCCTCTGCCAGGAAACCCACGGCGCGTGCTCTGAACGAACCCCGCCAGTAGGGCTTACGCCTGCGCTCTTGGCCGTACTCTCTATAATCAGGGGGCTGTAAGCGGCGTTCAGAGGGGACTGGAAGCATCTCACAGCCTCAGCGCGGCGCCCCCGGCGGTGATCTGAAGCAACACCTGCAGTACGACCAGAGTCCGGCCATGACACTCGGCGATCGCGTCGCACGCTGTGCGGTTGTTTCTTCTAAGTCAGGGCAATCCTCTTTCGCCTGGACGATACGCCATAGCTTCTACGAGGACTGGTCAGTGCAGCGGATGCTTGCTCTGGTTGAGCGAGCATATCACGGCAACGTTGGCCTTTGGCCGTGCAAAGAGTTGTCAGCGAGTTTGACGAAAATTTGAGCAATCTTTCGACCGCCGTGATGTGATCACGTCAGTAGATGCAAGGGATGTCCTGGAGCTAAATTTGCACCCTCCGATTAAGCTCCGGACGGAAACGGAGGGGAAGCAAGATCTCCCGGAACGCTGCCGCGAGATATTTTGCCATGAAGAGTGAGTGGCCTTTGGGCTGGATCGTGTAGCTCACCGTCATTCTGGGGTGGATGTGGGCCGGAGGAACGCCTCGGCGGAAGTAGTGATCGCACCGGATCAGCGCGCTTCGGACACAATGAGATACGCATGCAGTTACACCGATGATACCCTCAAAATAATGAGGGAGTGCTTGGAAGATGTTCCGGGTGCTGTGCTGGATGCCCGACCGACGCATAGCTCGAGAAGGTGACTGTCTCGTCTCGGCATGAAGGCGGAGAGATAAAGTGTCGAAGAGAATTTTATAGTCTAAAGTTGAGTCCCAGGTAAATTCGCCTCAGTTTTCGAAGGGCTTTGACGCCGTTTTCTACGGCGGGTTTCCCTTCATGCCAAACTTTCAACGCCGCTGCCCTGCGTTACGCGTTTAGCGACCTTAATAGGCTACCTCCTGGTCAAGCCATCGGCCTAGACTATTCCTGCCCGGCCTTTAGCTAACGTGCGGTCAAACATCGGTGCGGTATGCAGCTTTCGTCTATTCAAGGTTTTGTCTCGCCCGAGGCCATTTCCCGCGTATTACTCAGAGAAGAGATTTATAACGAAAATTGATTGTAGTACCGCACATCCACTTTAGAATTGCCTGTTACGCAATCTCCTAACGTCTTTACATATCAAAGTCTAACATACTCTTCGTAGACTAATCAATGATTAAGCTGCAGGGGAGAGGTGTGCCGGAAGCAGCGTCATGAAAAGATGCAGCCGGGTTGAGGAACAAGGCGGCTAGGACGGCAAAACCGGGGTGTAGCTGAGGCTGGAAGATGAATCAGCTTGCAGATTCCTTATATTTTCCCAGGGGAGCTGTACCATGTGCTTTTTAGACATGTTGACGAACTCGTTATATCCCATTGGCAATCCTCCGATGATTCCAGACACAGCGGAATCGACTTCAGACTGGGAGATGGCCGGATCGTCTGGAGGGTTGTCTCGTGAATAGTGATGAGCTGCAACGAGATAGCGCATCAACGGACGAAGGATTGCTTGGTCGACCTGCCCGCTCACGCTATCTGAATGCGAAGACGGAAGATCGGATAGAGCGGGCAAGATGAATTCCGGCTTGCTTATTTTGGGGTTGTTTGGGTCGCTTATTCGGGATCTTAAGGCACCAAGAGCAATGTTGACATCCTGTCGCTCGTCCACCCATGTCAAAACTAGCACAGAAGAATCGTCCGACTGGTCTCGCAGGCACTGGAAAAGAAGGCGCGGCTTCTTCTCTGCAAGAATGGCTCCCCGATGCGGAAGACTCACAGCGTCCAGAGGTCTCGAGAACCAGGGCCAGTACGCGCCAGTGAGCAGAGCGAGGCCGACTTGAAAGCGATCGAGTGTAAGGATCTCCCTACCAGGAGCCTGGTGCCAGGGGTAGCTGCCAAGGCGAACCAGAAGCCGGAAGAGAACAGGACCGGCATCGAGGAGCTCATGCGGGAAGCGCAGAGACAGGTATGTCAAGAAGATGGATTCCGTCCAAACTTGGAGACGTTAGCGCGGGCTTGCATGGGTCAGGCGGAGATGGAGGCTTACAAGGGTCGACGGCATCTTTGACGCAGTGGGCGTCGAAGACAGAGCGGAATGCACCTAGGTCGGTGAAGCAGCGCCTTGCAACTACGGCCGAGTGGTTGCGGAGCAACTGGTCTAGAAGGCACAGGTGGCTAGTGAGTAGATAGGCTCGGAGAGAAAGGGTGAAGGAAGCATCGACCTTGTGTTAAAGGGGGCCTGGGGACGGGTTTTTTGGGAGCGGATGGCGACGAAGGGGATGAGAGGAGGGATTGGAATGAGCCCATTGTGGTGAACAAGTGCGATGGTGGGCGCAGAGTGAGAGGTGGAGAGGCAGACGCGTCTTATAGCGGCCGGCTACGCCCGCAGAGCGCGCTGCATGAAGCCCATCAGGCAGCCAACAACAGCGGCGCGGACGACCCATGCGGCACAGGCGCGGCACAGGGCTGCCGGCATGACGAGGGCAGCCTCTCCCCAGCAGAGGGCCAACACGGCCCAGGCCAGCGGTTGGTGACGCAGACCGAGGGCAAAAGCCAGCCCAGCGGCGAGTACCAGACTGACGGAGATGCTCTGGCGCGTGGCGGCGGGGCTGGCGGGCGGCACGTCGAGCTGCGGCAAGTTGGCGGCGACGACAAAGGTGCCGAGAAAGACAGCGAGGAAGCACGCGCGGTCGAGCGCGTGGGCCAGCGGCGCCGGGCCGGCCAGCAGCGTCGCAGGCGCGAGCGTGCGGACCTGCCAGAGCGCCAGCATCGCCGCCGGCAGCGTTAGGAGTCGCAGGCTGAGGATTAGCTGGCTCATTGCGGACAATGGATGGAGGAGGAAAGGAGGAGGAGGAGGAGGAGGAGGAGGAGGGCTAATTCTCGGAGGTTGGCTGCGAGGGAAACGACGATGCGACGGCCGAAATAAGTAGGCACACATGCTCGATGTAATTACCCTAAATAGGCAGTACCGTATTGCTGCCTGCTCCAGCCCCACGCAACACCAACACAAGCTCCAGGATGCAGCATCCCCGTCCCACGCCCCCCGCCGCCAACTCTGCCCACGCCGCATCCACGTTCCACGCCGCATCCACGTTCCACGCCGCATCCACGTTCCACGCCCTACTCCACTCCACGCCGCGTCTCGGCACCCGCAACGGCAGCTAGAATGGATGCAGCAGGCTGCCGGCGTCGAGCGCGCGCTGTTGCAGCGGCGCTGTCGCCGTGGGCACGGCGCCCTCGAAGATGCAGGTGATTCCGTACACTCGGCTGCATGCAAAGGCTGCCGCGCCGCCGAACGCGAGCACCGTCATGGCCGCCACGACCTGCTCGTTCGACATGTCGTTCAGTGCCACGGCCGAGGGGAGCGACGCAGTGCCCGCTCCAAGCACCGCCTTGGCCGCCAGGCAGCACGTCTTGCCCGGGTCGACGCGTTTCTCCACCAGCCCTGCTGCATCCTCCTCCAGCCATGCCTCTCGCAGCCCCCGCGGGTCCAGCGCCCGCAGCTGCGTCGTCGTCTGGATTGCGTCGTACGGCGGCTCGCGCACCGCCAGCGCCCGGGCGTCAAGCCGTCTCGGGTCGCGGCGGATCGCCTCGAGTGTGTCGGCCCGCTCCGCCACCGCCCGCCTTGTCGTCGTCTGGGTGTTGCTCCAACGCAATGCCTCGAGACTGCTGGCGAAGCATTTGTTCTTGTCCGCCGCGCACGTGGCCACGCAGCATCCATCATCCTGCACCACCACCCTGCATTCCTTCTGGCATTTCTCGCGCGCAGTGGTCCCCTCTCCGAAGGCCTCCGCGCACCCCTGGTAGCACCCCGCCTGGACACGGTCCAGATCCGCTCCAGCGCAATTCTTGCAGCCGTACGCCGTTACGGCCGTCGCGCCCGCCAGGGTCATGGCCATGACTGTTTGCTTGAGGAGCATTCTGGTTCGAATCAAGTTGTTGGCCTGGAAGGATGTATTGGTTGTACGTCGCTCACGTGTGTTGATGTAGTGCTGATTGAGGATAATCGAGTATTGTATGCGTGTCAATGGACGATGGTTGACCGTGATGCTTTGCTATCATCACCATGAAATACTCGGCGTGTTCAAATACATCGCGCTCGATGGCCACCTCGCCCCATCTAAACGCCCCTCCCTAGGCAGTTGACGTTACCAACGCCACTAATATTAGGACCACAACACCTCACCTTGGCACGCCTTGCAAGTGAGTCACCATCAATCGATGCTTTGCGTGCCCTATCCGGCTACGCGTTCCACATGTGGCTTCGTTGAGACCCGGTGCCGCAACCTTGATAACATTTCTTGAGATCATACGCTCTGTGCCTTACAACACAACAGAACACAACACAACACCTACTGCGCCATACGGTCTTCCTCGTAGGTCCACTTCAATCTGCTCATGTTTCACTTTGAAATTCTCTAGGTTGGTTGGGTTCTACTGATCAAGAAAGGTGCTGGCTGTTTCAACGTGTCCACAGCTTCTTCGATCTCGGTCAGGATGCAACTTGAAATATCCTGCTCTGGGGCGGATTGAAGTGAATTTAGTGCATCTGACGTCCGGACGTTCCGAGGCTAAACGTGATAGCTAGCGGTCTCGGGGACTCTTAGGCCTCCGTAGGGTACAGGACGTGCTGCACTGCCTAAATATACAAATGCATATATGTAGCCAGAGATAGAGCAAGTTGCGGGGCTCGAAGTCTCGCTGTTGCGTGGCGTGCGATGTCTTCTTCTGCGCTAAGGCAGGGGACGGTTGTTGGTGCGGCGCTGCTGTGAAGCTGTCTCCGCGTGACCGTCTGTGGTCGAAACATTAGGCGGACTCCTTGGCCCAGGCAACAGCATTCTAGCACAACCCAAAAGATTTGCCAAGCCAAGGATGGCAGAATTGAGGAACGGCAGAACAGATCCCACAGAGGAGTCGATTCTCAATGCCCACATCGGGCGTAATACAAATCTTCGTTTACCGCGTCTCCCTTGTGATATGCCTTGACCATGAGGAGAGCATCGGCGATTCTACCGCAGCACAGACCATCTTGAGCGCATAAGCGATAGCAGAACTCTAGTTTCTATTTACGTGACTCTGAGACGAATAAAAAGAGAGACAGCGAGACAGGTGAAGGAAGGACGAAGACAGACGAGATCGGTCCAGCCGGATCGAGAAACAGGTGAAGAGGGAAAACAAAGTGAAAGAAAGAAGGGCCGAGTGGTTTGCAAGAGACCTAATTGGTCAAAATAAAGGCATGATAAGAGACGGCCGACTTCCCGATCTGGTAGGTACCGCCCTTCGTTACATGAACATGCTTCTTGTTCATCACCGTCTCATCCTCCTTTCCGCAGGAGCTCTCGGGAATTTTCATGAGATATGTAACACACGAGGTTTGCTTGACTTGATGAAGACCGTCTGCCTTATTGTGGATCTCGACTGGTGGAGGAATGCGTTAGCATATTACTCGCGGAGCAGTGAGATTAGCTACGTACAGGAGATTTGGCAGGGTGTTCCGTCCGTGAGGCTGTATCCATCCATGACGGTTGATCCCGAGTAGCCGCCCTTGGAGAGCGTGGTCGCCTTCTTATCACTGGATGAGGTGATATGTTCGCAGAAACTTCTGACCGCTTCCTCGTATCCGCTCCAAGATTTGTCACTGTTGTCAAAGTCATCCACCGTCATGTACTTGCTGCCCTGGCAGCTGGACACAAAGTTCTCATTGTCGTCACGCTTGGCCAGTCCGCTGTCGAAGCTCAAGTCTGTTCCATGGTAGTCGACGAAGGTGTGACGGGGCTCTTCTGTACGCGCCACAATCTTCGGGTTATCGCCCGCATGGTTGTCGTTGCCGCGGAAGTCTTGGAACCGGTGTATGTGCGGCTTTTCCTCCGCCGCAGCAGGATTGGGGCTCGCTGCGCTGAGAGAAGCGAACAAGGCAATAGTGGAAAGATAAAAGTGCATCTTGTGCTGACTTTTCTGATCGAGCGTATGACGTCGTGTGTGAAAGAAGGGTTTTCTCTGTACCGATTGCAGTGCTGGGTAGTGTGTGGATCCAGAGACTGCGTCGAACCTTGCGCTTATATATTTCTCATGCCTCTAGCCAAGTCATTGAGTCCAATATGCCACTGTGTCTCCTTTTGCCTTACTGCAACTTAGCGATTGTTGGCCTTGCGAGTCACGGTGTTGCGGCGAAAGCTCCCAACTTGTGCCGCAACTCACAACAGGTGGAGACATACAACATGACCCAATTCTAATATAGATATTTTTACGAAATTCCAGGATATAATCCTTTGGTTGGAGTATCAGTACACGTTGGGGGAATTTTTTTTTTTTTTTTTTTTAATTATGCGGACCCTTCTCGTGGAGGGCTCATCACAATGTATATAAGACGCAAAGCCGTAGTAGCCAAAGTGAGCCTTCAAGCCTACTCAAGACCATCAAAAGCCGCATCACTGCATTCTTCCAACTTACCATTCCAATTCAATACTTTCCACATCTCTACCATCACTCTCTTTGCCTTTTATAGCCCCCTCAGCTAAGTTCTTCGCAAACATGAAGGTCAAGCTTCTGCTCTCCATCCTCTTCCGATTCCTTGTTCTAGTCTCGGCTCTCTCTGATGTGGAGAAGACTAGCTTTACAATTGCAGCCACTGCCTATCAGAAGGCTACAGGTAAAACCTTGGCTGACGAAGGACCACGGCGGATCGCATTTATTGAGCGCTGGCATAATGGTAACAAGGCTCTCGAGTGCGTGGCTGGCTTCACGCACGTTCTCTTGGTTGTCGGTGACACGGTCAAGCAAGAGGAGGCTTCAGGGCAGTTCTCGTGGGGGTTGCGACGAGGAAAGGTGTACGACTTAGAGAAGGCAGATGCCAAAATCGCCAATACTGAAGCTTATACCGAGGTCAAAGACTGGATACCGGATACGAACAGGGGAAACACCTACGACTGGAAGGGCTGGGTAAAGCATAGTGCCGATGATGAGTTTATCGAACACAAGAGTAAGTCTTCATCCCCTCTGCGCCTATATCATCGTTTGTTAATAAGGAGAAATAGTGGCCGAGTATTTAAGAGCCCGCCCGACTTACAACCTGGTCACGAACAACTGCTTGAGTTTCGTCAACTCACTCTGGCAAGAAATTCAGGGCACCTACTAGGATAAAGTAGAATCCGCAAAAATCCGGAACTGAGCGACAGGCCACCGAACAAGATAACGAAACCGCAGCCGACATTCAAGAACAGTTGGACAGACGTCCACCGCCAGACAGCACCTCTCCGGTTTACTCTTGACCACTTTGATACCCGCCAATCAATTTACCCTCGACGGTTCCTACTTTGACCAACATCCATGCTGTACATGCTTGATACTAGTAGATAAGAATCTCGTAGCCAATTTTTATCTGAAGTCCCCATTATGTGTTTTCTTACCTCTTTACTCGCTGTTCATGATTCTACAGCTAAAAAATACTTCTATATAATAGCATGTAACACGCTGCGAGTGCCGAGTCAATCTATGGATTACCAATGGGTAAGAACAGCTAACTCGGTGATTTAGCGATGATATACCAAAAAGGCTGACATGGTATCTAAATCTGGGCCGAAACTTAGGTTGATTCGAAAACTCGTCACTTGTGCTATGTACGAGTTACATTACACGGGTCATACCCAGAATGAAGGGGATGATATACGTGCACTCTCGGGAAACCTTTCCTCATGATTCATACCACTATAGATGTTTCACATACCTGTCCTGTCGTCTTCTACAGCCCCAGGGCACAGACGTGGCGCACTGTATAATCTCGCAGGCCGCGTGCAATCAACAATTCTTTCATGCATGTCGAATAGATAGGATGCCAGCCATGCAGTCTGCGTCGTCGCCACTCAACACACCCACTCCCAAGTTCATCAAATCTTTCCAGAAGGCGTTCCTTCGGGCATTGGGCCAGGACGGAGTGCCCCAATAGCGCGACACAAGGCTAGCATTCGCGGCAGCCTGGATCTGACGCCGTAAGATTGCCTGTTGCGGTGCGGTGAGGCTCCATCCGACGAAGCCAATGGCCTTACTGGTGGACGCGCTAGCGTAATGCGAGTTGGATATGTCATAATCGACTGTCTCCTGCTCCAACCTCGCGAGGGGCGCGTCGTAGAAGACGTCTCGAGGTGCCGTGGCATTGAGGAGTGAGGCGAAGGATGCCTCGCCCGTCAGGACCACTGTGACAGGCCGTGTCACTCGTGCAGCGCGCGAGGCATCCCAACGCGTGAGCCAGCCGCGGTTGCGGAGCGGCTGTAGCTGTGAGTGAACCGCAGACCACAGAGCCGGATCGGGCGTTTTGAAGTCGAGCATGAGTATCAACGATGCGGAAGAGTCGTTGTCGAACAGCCCTCGGGGAGGCTGCTGTTGGTCGTGGGTAGTAAGATTGCCGTCCGTTCGGTTTTGGTGCTCTAAAAGAGCCATTATGGGGTCGATGTACAGGGACTTTAGAGTACGCTCGGGCGTCAAAGATGCGCGGGTATGGCCTACGAGGGGGCTAGTACTCCCATCATCATTTCCGTCCTGCGGCGATACGTCTGCCTCGACGCTCGTGCAGCCTGCCACCAACGCATCGAATAGAGGGAGCTTTCCTAAACAAACTTGTCTGGTCAACTTTTATCGAGGATGTAGAAAGGAAAACAACGTCAGGGAGACTAACGCCAGTAGTCGTTGTGAGAGTGGCACGGAATGGGATCGATGCCGCTGATAAGTGCCCTCTGCGGGGCAGATTTGATGTTTTCTAGTCCATACCCCGTCACTTCCCAGGACGCAATAATATTTCTGAGCACACTGGGTGTAGCTGGCTCGGAGCATTTAGATCCACTGATTACGAGAGCGAAAGAAAGGCTATAGGTGTATAAGTAAAAGCAGACGAAACAGTGCTGAGAGTGCGCGGAAGACAAACATTGCAACGATGGCCTCAAAAAGAACGATGATAAGGACGGTGAGCGAGAAATAACAGGCCTGTGTTCTTCGATGCTTTGGAATGCGCTGGCTGTCGTGTTTAAGCAAACGGGTGGTGATTCGCTTGAGCTTCGGTCACGGAAGCTGGCTTTCGCGGGGGCGTCTTCGTGCATATTCCGCGCCGCCATGTGGTGGCTACAGAAGAGATCGCGAGCATAACGTAGACGTAACAGCTATCATGTATAAATTGATTTTCTCGCAGGAAGCCACATTGCATATTGGCTTTTCAAAGTTTTACTGCGCCGTAAAAGCTGTTGGATGTTGGCGGCGTAGGTGCTGGGCCGCTGGCCGGTTGTTGTGTGAACGACACCGGCCTATGACAAGCGCCCGGCTCGGCTCTGGCACTCTGTGTTGTCGTATTGCTCCTAATTCTCCATTGCTGATCGTGCGGGCTGACTTCCTAGACCGAATTGAGTCTGGGCTAGAGAGCTGTTGGGGTCGTCAAATGTTCGTTCTATTAACGGTTGTTTTAGCACATTAAAAGTACAAATAGCAATTTAACCACTGATGCGTCAGGTTAGGCCGTCCCTCAAGTGTTAGCTTGGCAAGCGGCCGCGCTCGTAGGCTCAACTCGCGCATGCCTAGGGGCTCTTATGGCTTGCCTTGGAGCCGACTTTCCAAGTGGGAGCCGTGGTCGAAAGTAGCATTCTGGGGGCACTTTTGCTACATAGTACCATCGGTGCTCTCCAATTCCCCATCATACGCCCTCGCAGTGCTTAAAAAAAGCCTACGGGAACCACAGCTCTGACTCTTGCAGCGACAGCAAACCGCCACCCTGCCCCTGCTCTCCCAACCCCCAAGGACCAAGCTTTCTACCAGACCGAAAGACGGTGCGGGCGGCGGCGAGGCAGGCGAGGCGGGTGGGACCGTAGAGTGAGGGAGCTGGTAAGGAATCAAGAACGAAAGGATGGTGGATCATGATGACCTGAGGCGTTCGTGGCAGTCAGTACCTTAAAGATGGCGTAAGGGAGCCCTGCAGCGGCAGGGGTGGCACTCACCTTCTCGGCGGCCGACGAGGCGATGGAGAGGCGTGCTATGTCGAGCCAGAGTGGTGAGCGGCCGGGAGCGAGCGTGCCGACGAGGTAGAGACGCACTTTTTCTTGGATGAGCTGGCAGAAGTCGCGGTTAGCTTGCAGCACTGCGAGGTATTGCTCCGCAGCCGGTCTTATCTTGTGCATGGATCCTAGGCTGTCGTGCAATCGGGCGAGGAGCTGTGCAACTGCGCAGTGTCGGCAGCAGGATGGGTAATTCTTGCCGGGGCATCGCACTGTGGCCCTTTATGATTGTGTAAGAGCTAATTTTGGCTCGGTGAATAGCCTTTTTTTTTATTAAGTCTTTGTTGTGATATTTATGAGGTAATGGAGTTGGAGAACTGGTCCAGGTGCACGACTGTAACGTACCAGACAATGCTCCACGTTTGGCGGTAGGCCGACTCACTATAAGTACCCGTGTAGTGAGTGTGCATCGAGAAGTAATCCTGGTTGGTAAGCCGCAACGAGACCCTTTTCCTTTACCTTCCGCTCGAGTAGATCATGCTACCGATCTTTTCTGCGGATTGACGAGTCTTTTGCCGCTTGATCCGGTGATGTGGTGCAAGCCTAGCAAGACTCTCGCCGGGCCTAGAAGTATTGCGACCCCAAGCACTGCTGCTGCAAACTTCCTGGACTTCGAGGTATTTCACTCCCTTCCGTCAAGGCAACCTTCGTTATCAAACCAGCTCCGAACTGAACAAGAGGCCTAGGAGAGCTCGTCATTGTCGCATCGAAAGATGCGCCCGATATAAGCGTAGAAGATGCCCCTGGATATATCCCTGAATTTATTTTAGGTAATGACTTGACAGCACGAACGTACCAAGATCCAAAGCGGGGAGGAGGGCAGTTCACTCGCTGCAAGGCGTTCGACAACTTCGCCCCACTGGGCTCAGTTCTCACGAGCCCTGCAGCCTTTGGAACTCTCAAAGAGCAGACAATCACGACAAAAGTCAACGGGAAAGTCTTCCAAGAGAGCTTTTCCAACATGATTCATAGTCCGGCAGATCTCATCAATTTCCTTTCTCAAGGTCAATCTACGCACCACTGAGCACATTGAATCTTCGTTTGTCCATTTCGTGAACGTGATGGAACTTCTGACTGACATTTTGGATTTCACAGGAGCTACATTACCTGCAGGATTTGTAGTCATGATTGCCTCTCCACCCGGTATTGGCCTCTTCCAGAAACCCGAGTCTAGCCTCAAGGGATATTCAGCAACAAGTTATGCTCGTGAGGTTGTCGAGAGCGAATAGGCACGTATTCGCCATATCCCATCGTCAGCAGTCTTCCACGCAAACCGCCAGAGCCATGAGTCGCATCCATTATTTAGATAATCGTTGAATCATACAAGCCACCTGCCTGGAGGTGACGGTAATCCTGGGGGCTTGCTATTTGCATTGTGTTGGGGTTTGAGTAACGCCCGCCACCTCAGATTCTGAGCGTGGCGTATTGTTTTTTCGAGTCCAACAAATTGTAACCGACAGGAAGCTCTCGGCACACGCGGACAATGAGTAGGCGCAGCCACAGAAGTCACATGACAGAAGACGTGAGGCGAGTCATCTCTGATATCAGAGCCTGTATCGTTACACACCACGAGGACTTTATGACGGCGAAGCCCTTATCCGAGCTCCGCTACTGGCCTGGTATATCTGGAATAGCCGATTGCGTGCAAAGACCGCTTATTGAAATCCTTTTTTTGGGCCAATCAATCGCGGCTGATGCACCAGGAAGCCTCTTATTCGTCCCACTGGCCTACGCCAACGCATATCCTGGAGTGTACTCTCAACAGCTAGCTGTCCTGACTTCTTCTATCATCAGCCGCCACCGATGATCCTCAGTTGTCACCAGACGAAAGTATCCAGCAAAGCGCCCTCCGGTGTCATCTGCTGTAACAGTGGCACGGAGTACGGCTGGGAGCACGAAAGTCACCACAATTGTCAATCCAATTTGTTGACTCCTCAACGAGTCCTTAGAATTTCTAGCGGCATGAGGATTCTGCACTGAGTGTGAAGTTTCTTCCTAGCGCCAACGCCAGTTTTTAGTCTCACCCATGTATGAACGACAGGGAGACAGAAGCACGGGAAGGCTTCCTGCTTCATCACTTATCACATCCCGGCTGCACTCAAGAAAAAAAATTAAAAAACAATCAGAAAAATATAGCGTATCTCCCAACAACTCTTTATATAATTATTCCCAATCATTCGTTCCTCACTTCTTCCCATCGCCCGTCTCCGCATCGGCCCTCTCCCTCTCCTCCTTCCTCCAACTCTCCATCGGCACTCCCTCAACCTTCTTCACCGCCTTGCCCTCCAGAAACATGCAAATGCCGCCGGCTCCGGCCACGATACACGCCAACGCGACGAACAAACCGGTGGACCAAGACGGCCTGTCGTGCCGATTCATGCCCCACATGAATCCGGCCAAGCACGCCTGGAAAAAGGTGTTCCACACATTACACCAAACGACAAAGTCCATCTTCCAAAACTTGGTCGGCGGCGCGCGCGCGCCCGTGGGCGGCGGGTCGGGGATCTTCCACAGCGGCGTGGGGAGCACACTCTCATCCACGCCCTGCGGCACGACGACCACCTTGGCGGCGCCCTCGTCGCCGGGCTTCTCGGCCGGCGGCAGCGGCTTCGCGGCCGGATTCTGCGGGTCGACGTGCTCGGGGAACGAGGGGGGCAGGATGTCGCTGCCCGGCAGCCTGAACCAGCCGCGATTGATGCCGGCGAGCACGCGCAGGCCGTACATCTGGCGCTCGCGCTTAGTCTCACCCCAGGCGCGCTTGCCGACGCCGAAGCGCCAGACGCACCACCACCACAGGTCGCGGAAGCGCCAGGGGATGAGGCCGAAGCCCGTGACGCAGAAGAGCGCGTTGAGGATCTGCGAGTCGATCTCGATCCAGATGCGGCGCGGGGAGTTGATGTCATTGCAGGTGGGGTGGCACATGGCGGGTGCGGCGTTGCAGAGGAGGAGGAAGAGCATGCCGCCCCAGGCGACGACGTTGAGGCCCTGTTTCCCGCCAAAGTCAGCAAGGTGAGAGTGTGGGGGGTTGTGTTTTTGCGGGGAAACATACGTAAACTGTAATCAAAAACCCAGGAATCGTGAGGAACCACTTCCAAAACGCCTTCAGCGCGAGCGCCGTCGACGTCGTCCACGGCAGCTTCGGCGGCGGCTGGTAGCCATTCGCGTACTCGCCGGCGCTCACGCCAGGCTTGACCTCCTCGTCGGCCGTCACCGTCCTCGTGGTGCTCGACGCCGTCGACATCTTTGCGTTCGCGATCTCCGCGTTCGCATCCGCGCTCCTCGACTCGGTCGTCACCGACCGCAGCGTCTCGAGCTCCGTCCCCAAACCCCCAGCACCCGCACCACCACCACCACCACCACTCCGCCGCCCTTGGTCCTCCTCCTCCTTCAGCGCCGCCGCCGCCGCCTCCTCCCTCGATGCCCGCCCCAAACTCAGCCCCGTCCCCGTCCTGCTAAATCGCTTCCTACTCGTCGCACCACCGCTGACATCACTTTCCTCGCCCAGCGGCCTCGCACTGACCGGGCTGATAGGACTTCCGCCCGTGCCCAAACTGCCGCGACGGATCTCGGAGAAGGAATGCATGCGCGCAGCGGTGCCGCCGGTGGCGGCCATGAAGCCGGGCGGCAGGTCGGTGTCGAGCAGCTTGAGGGAGGCGGAGCGGAGGCGCGAGGTCGCGGTGGAGGCGAGGGAGGAGGCAGTGGTGGAGGAGGAGCGCAGCGCGCTCGAGGGGAAACTGGGGCGCGAGGGTGCGTCCGATGGCGATGTCGGAGAGGGATCCGCGCCATTGGCGGGTGGATGGGTTGAGAGAGGGGATGAGGAATGAGACATGGTGCACTACTCCTCGCGAGGGAGAAGAGGAAACAGAGGGAGAGACTTGGAGCGAAGGAGGCAAATTATGTTTAACTTTGCTTGGCCTATATCAACAACACGTGTGAGCTGGCTTAAAAGCTTGCTTGGGAGGAGAGGTGAAACGTGGGACGGCGCACCTTGGTGGCTGGCGCGCGGCCGAAGGGCGGAGGGAACAAATCAGCTGGGGATGCTGGGATTGACTGCGCCACTGGGGAGGACGTGTGCGTGTGAATGGCGACCGGATTGGGGCTGTCTTCGCTAGCTATCGCCCAAGTCGCCGTCGTTGTCTGCAGCGCCGAGCGGCACAGCAAACAGGGACGAGGGCCATGTTATGTATGTATGAGGGCGCCGCGCCAGCCAAGACGGGTAGCGGGCGACGTTAGCGGGCTGGCATAAGCTGGGGATAGAGTTTTTATCGTATTCGGTTTGTTCCTCACCAGCAGCAGCTGAAAACGACCGAGGCAGGCAAAAGTAGATAGGTGGATGAGAGGGCGGCGCGCGCCAGGCCCAGGCCGCGGCGGCGACATGAGATCAACGACAGGGTCCGCGAGGGCGCGCACGCTGGCCCGGCCGCAATCTGTTTAGGCTGGCGAGTCAGGCAACCGTCAATTTTTCGTGTGTCGTATTCGTTCCCTTTCTCTCTTTCGCTCTCGCACAAAGCCTTACCAGCTCTCCAGCCAGCACCGTCACGTCGCGCGCTCCACAACACCGACTGCCTCAACACACGCGCGCTGACGCCACAGACCGCCTATCTGCCCTGGCCTCTTCTCCCCCGTCCCTCGCCACCATCCCCACCATGACCGAACCACCGCTCTCACCTCTAGCAACGCACATCCAAACCACCCTGCCTTCCCGCCCGCCGCCCGCCCCGCAGACGACCGCGCACCACGCCCTCGCCCTCCAGGTCCAGCACAACCTGCAGCACGCGCACCAATGGACCTCTCTCCAACTGCACACCCATTCCCCGCTCCCGCCCCACGCGCCTCTGCCGCGGCCCCTCCTCTCCGGCATGCCGCCGCGCCGGCTGTACATCCACCCGGACGAGCAGGTTGAGATTCTCAAGGAGCAGACGGCGCGCCGGAACGCGGGCGAGCCGGTTGACGAGCCGCGCCCGGAGCGCGAGTGGGTCGTGCCGACGCACTTGCGCGAGAAGTGGACGCTGGCGAGGCTGGCGGGCGTGTTTGACCGCGTGGGGCAGGTGCCACCGGCGCCGGAGGGCGAGGGCGAGGGCGAGGGCGAGGGGGCGGGCAAGTGGAGGACGGTGAAGAGGGTCATGCTGGGGATTGTGGAGGATGACAGTACTGTGGTGTATTATTTGGTGCATGATGGGCTGGTGAAGCCGAGGCAGAACTGAGGAGCGGCGGGCTGATCGGGATGGGAGTTGGGGCAAGGGGGGTTGGATGGATTGGCGAATGTTACGGTGGGGTGCGATTGCTGCAAGCGGCTGCACAATGGCTCGCTTGTTGTGGCGGTAGTGAGCCTGCCATTTGCTCGCTCGGTCAACACTGCTACGGCCAAGAATCCCTGGCATCATTCAGCCTCACGACGGCTGCACGTCACGAATCCGGCGAAGTGGACAGTCCGGAGCATCTCGCATCTGCAAGGTACTGGGGATTTGCTTGCTTGATAACGGGACTACTACATAAAGTCGTCCAACGCGCAGTTGCGCATCCCCCCATTCATGAAGCGAGAGAAGCACATTCACGAAGAAGAGACCATGGAATTACGGTCCACCAGTCTTCCGCTGGAACACATCACCGACCTGGCCAAGGGCTTTTAGGTGCATGGTCGAGCTTGAAATAGCCGGGCTGCAATTTCTGGAACACCCCCTCCGGATCATACTTCTCCGCTATGGCCAACAGACGCGCCTTATTTTCCGCACCGTAGCTGGAGACCGGATCCTGGTACTGGCTGGCATAGTTCATGTACTCGTACTCATGGTACAGATTCACGCTCTTGGCCTTTTCATTCACCTTGCAGACAATGTTGGCCGCGGCGGACAGGACAGCTTTGTCGTCCGCTTCCTCCCGCCACATGGTGTTGACATTGACCAGCACGAGCGGTTCTTTTTCGTCTTCCAGACCGAGCGCGTTTCCGCCTCTTTCCTTCATGCGCGCCATCATTGGGGTGGTGATAAACTGCAGCGAGACGGCAGGCAGCAGGGCGGTGATGTTTTGAATAGGATCAACCTCCTCGATGAAAGTATCGAAAATGAACGACGTGAGGTCTGCATTGTTCTTGTACGCTGCAGTCCAGTATGTTTGCCGCAGCCCATTCGGGTTCGACGCGTTGAAGTACTGCGTCAGGTTCGGGAGCGTTCGAACGGACGTGGAATCCTGCAGCGCGTTGGGTATGGCTGCTGCTGTGAAGTTCTCGAGAATCGGGGGATCGGCGACGGGATCCGCGTACTGGAGGTCGCTCGCTGCGAGGTACATGCCCTGGAAATGGGCAATGGAGAGGATGACAGCTGCTTTGGGATCCTGTGGCGCGTTGAAGCCGAAGTTTGTGAAGGCCGAGACGATGCCGTCCTTCTGCTCGAACGTATGTATGCGCCCGCCACCCCACATGAGCCCCTGTGGGAAAGTCGAGAGCGTGAAGCGGGTGACGATGCCGAAGTTGTTGCCGCCACCTCTGAGAGCCCAGTAAAGCTCAGGCTCCGCTTCCGGGCTCACGTTAACTATGGAACCGTTCGCGGTGACGACCTGGTCAGATAAGGGTCAGTTTCCAACATTTTTTTTTTCATGGGTTAATGCTTCTCGAAAGGCTTGTATGCTCCGATGGTGAAGATTAGGAGGGCGGGTGCTGCCTGTGGCAGGATGTCTTTGAACATGCTTGGTCCGCACTACAGATGAATGGGTCGATAGCCTGCTGTCGATCCAATGCATCTGTGGATGACACCGGTATATTATGTGCGGCTGTCCAAACGCCAACAGAATTTGGAGCCGTTTGCAATATCGACGATGGAGGAATGGGCTGAGCGCATACCTCGAACTCCACAACGTTGTCGCACGCCCAGCCATAAAGCCCAGAGAAGAAGGATATGCCACCTTGGGAGAGATCAGTAGTTGCCCCTGGGCTGACAAACGTATGCTCGAAATCCTACCACCCAACGTTAAGCCGCCCACCCCAATCTCAGCGACTCGACCTCCAATAACGGCAAGGCCTTCGGGTTCGAGTGCTGTGTAGACATCGAACCACGTATTTCCCGGGCCGATCGAGGCCTGGTCTCGCTCGGGGGAGAGTGTGATCGTATTCATTAGCTTAAAGTCGATTGTAATGCCGTCCGGGATGTTGGAAGCGCCGGCAAAAGCAGCATGTCCGCCGCTCTTGACGGCGAAAGGACATTGCAGGAGACGAGCCAGCTGGACGGCTACGGAGACTTCGGTGGCTGAGGTCGGCTTGAAGACGCACGCGGGTCGGACGTTGCCCTGCTGGAGCGACCAGAATTCGGTTCCAAAGCTGTCGTAAGCCTCGGTCCCCGGCTGTGCGCACCTTTCTCCGTAGCGCAGTGTGAGGGCGGAACACTGGCGAAAGCGTTGCTGGTCAGCGAAATGGAGCACTGCCGGGACAGGGAGCCGAGACAGACAGCAGCAGAGCATGCGGAGCCGTTGGCCCAGCCGGTGTCGAGCTCGGCGACGAGCTGCGACTCCGGAAGCTGGTCTAGCGGGGAGCTCAGCAGCGAGGCCAGCGCCTTTGCGGCATTGCTGGGAGGCGGCTCGACGTCGGCGAAGACGGCGGCAACGAGAAAGGCCAAAAGCCACGGAAGGGGCATGGAGTGCTAGGGCGATTCCCAGGTAGCTTAAGTGGGGCAGTAAAGAGACCTGCAATAAAGGCAAGTGGGCGACAAGGGCAGTATTTAGCTATTCCTTTCAGCTGGCAGCGAGTCAGGGCGGGTGCCCTTTTGGGGATGAATGGCGCGAATGGACGTAAGCATCGGGCCCCCAGTGCCGAAGAGGCAGGTCAAGTTAGGCTGTGCAACTGTTGTGCGAGACCTCAAAGCGGGTGGAGACGAGGAGGATGCAGACGCAGTGGAGCCATGAGTGAGAGACCCGCAACGGGCCGCGGTGGCGCACGAGGCCTATTCCGCTTCCCCGCGCAGTGCGTCCCGCCCGCTTCGCTTCTGCTTCTCCACCGTTGACACCTTCTAGCCTTTCTCCCTGGGCGGTCTCGAAGACCCTCAGTCAGCCAACCAGCACTGCATTCTCACGTCCCGCCATCCAGTCCAATATATGTCTCTAAAGTCTTCACTCTGGCCGCTCTGTCCAAGTGCTTTCTCACAGCGAGATGCTTTTCTATTGCACAAAAAAAAAAAAAAAAAAGCATGACGCCACGCTCAGATTCTGAGCTGGCAGGTATTTCGGAAGCCTGACTTTTTCGGATAGCTCGGTTTTTTGCCTCCAGGTTAATGCTCAAATACTCACAGCGGTGCGCTGATACCAGTATTGTCCGGTTCAAGCAATTCGGGAAATGGAAGAAAAGAATATCTGTGTTCCACTCGACGATAGCCAACGTCGTGTAACCACACCAATGGTCTTCAGACAAGGCTGACAAGACATACGAGGCAGACAAGGCAGAACGCGTAGCCAACCCCGGCCGTGGCTTTTCGGTGTCTAATTGATCGTGGACACATAAAGAAATTCCGCTTGTAAGCCGCAGTTCAGCCTCGTCATGCTGTCCTGGCCATTTCTCTTCAAATAGAGGGACGAACGCGTCTTTGATGCGTAGCTTCCTCCACCCTCCATCCTCTGCCGTCGCCTACACCATCATGGCATCCTCGTCAGAAATTCCGGTCCTCGATTGGGAGGGAATGAGAGACAACATCACTCGTCTCTACCTTCAAGAAGCCAAGCCGTTGGGCGAGGTCATCTCCTGTATGGAAGATACCTATGGCTTTCATGCTACCTACGTATCCTGGCAGCCCACTCAGAACATCAGACTGACCATTGTTTCCAGCAAATCCCAATATGAAGGCCAATTCAGGAAGTGGAACATCCGGAAAAAATCTCCGAAAAGGCCATGCCGAGCAACATTGGAAACTGATCAAATGGAAGATCGAAAAGAGGAGGAAGCAAGGCAAGGAGACTGACGTCTATATGGACGGAGCTTTGCTTCAGAGCAAAAAAGTGAAAAAGGAGATTCCACGCTACAGCATTTCCACGATGGAGGGTCTGGTATTCCAGAGTAAGCCGAATTAGACCTCGTAAGCAGCGGATATCATGTGCTGATGCAACAGATAGATAAATCTCCCGCTACCCCTCCGTCCTTCAACCTGCGTAGCCCCGTACTAATACCGGCAAACGATGCATTGGTGAAGACCGACATCAATATACGCGCCAGTGGACCACACATATCCATCCTACCTCATGTAGACGTGGGTACGTTTCCATTTGTCACACCTTTCAAAATGAGTGACAATATCTTCCTGTGGCCTACGCCGAGGAAAATGCCATACGAAAGTTGTGTAGACTCGTTTCTCGCCACTCGTACGTAAACACTTTACACGTGTGAGTATGCTGGCTGATAAAAATAAGCTCGTCTACTTCGATCTTTCGACGCTCTGTTGTCCTTTGTTGAATCCATGAAAAATACTCAAAGACGAATGGTTTTGGTCACAGACTCAGGAGACAAACCTGCGTTCCTGAAGTTTCTCCAGCATCGGACAGATTTTCCGATCAATAAAGGCATTGACTCTAAGCTATCCGAGCTCTTACCCTTCACTGAATCCTCGAACTTAGTTCAAAATGACCCCACATCAGCTGCAGCGCTTCTCGAGCAGACAATGGGCCTCATCTCCAATGGTCATGCTTTTGCGAACCCCATGGACCACCTGGTATCATGGTTCAGCCACCCCGGAAGCCAAAGCAGCCTCAGAGCTTTGCTTCAGATAAGAAGTGAGACTGTGGACGCTGTTATCGAGAAGCTGTTGGAAGCGTTCGTTCGCACGGGGGACCACGAGGCCGTAGGTATGATTCTAAGAAGTGGCCGCAAGCCAGTACCGGAACTACTTACCATAGCAGTCTTGGAAGGGCATCCGCAGTGTGTGGAATTGTTATGCGAATTCGGCGCCCAGGTCGATAAAGTCGTTATATACGCAGACCAGACTCTTCTAGAAGAAGCATGCTTCCGCAAGAACAATGTCGATATAGTTCGGCTACTCTTGAAGTATGGAGCAAGTCCAAGAGAACCTTCCTCAGCTTTTATACCGTCCGCTTTGCAACTCTCCGCTATGCATGGCCCATCAGACCACGGGTTGATGACGCGCGTTCTCTTGGACTTCGGAGTCAAACCTGGTTGTCCACATGACGACTTCTCACCTGCCCTACATTTCGCGGCTATAACCGGGAATATACCCGCTGCGCTTGCTCTCTTAGAGGCTGGAGAAAGCCTAAATGCCCAAAGAACGGGTCACACTGCGCTTGTCGTGGCTTGTTGGGTTGGAGAAATGGCCATGGCGAGTTTCTTGATAGACCAAGGCGCTCATGTTGAACAGGCTGGGGAATCAGCCGCATCAGGCGCTATGACTTCCTTACAGGCTGCTATACGATCATTCCGGCTTCCCACAAACGTACCTGTGGATTGCTTCGCGATCATAGACCTCCTTTTGAGGAAAGGAGCCGATGCGAACGCGCCTCCAAATTCTTCGGGTCTCAGACCGCCAGACTGGAATGGTGCACATCGGGAAGGACTATTTTCAAGACTCATTCTCTCCGAGGAACGCACTCCAGGCGGCTGTCGAAAGCGGCTCTACAAAACTTGTTTCACGCATTCTCGAAGCTGGAGCGGAATTGAACCCCAGGGGACGGCATGACACTACTGCTCTCCAGATTGCAGTCCGTCGTGGTAATGCAGAAATTACCCAAATGCTGCTGCAGCAAGGTGTCGAGCTAATAGACAGCCGAGGCGGCAACTCCAAAGCCCTTGTTGAGGCAGTAAGAACGGCACAGGATGATCTTGCGGTAATTATTCTCGACGCGGGTGCCGATCCGAACTCAGTACTTAAGAAAACGTATAAATACAGAACCTCCTACACAACAGCGTTATTCTGGGCAGCCTTCCGGGCAGATTCTATCATGTTTCATACTCTCATATCACGTGGTGCAACCTTGAACAACCTAGCCTCCCAAAGCGCCTTGGCTGGCGCTGTGCTTTCGAAAGATATCAACATGATCCGGACATGTATACAGCTTGGAGCAGATCCTTATGATCCGGCAGCATTATATCTGGCTGTTTCCACCGACGATAATGACATGCGAGAGACTTTAGTACAGCATTCTGTACAGCAAATGATCGTTGATAGAAGTTGCGGCCGATCATCTTCCAGAATCCAAAATAATGGAAAGCCAGCTCTAAGAAAGGCAATTAGGCAAGGCGACCTTACTCTTGTCATGAGGCTCGTCAGAGCTGGCACTGGTTTGGAAGGTCTGTGCCTTGCCTGGCAGAAGAAGTATCGCAAGCAAAATCCAAGCGGCAAAGACAATTATGACGCTTTTGCAGCCGGACCAGCCATCCTGACAGCAATAACCAGTAACAAGGAGGAGATCCTACAATTCCTCTTGCAAGAAGGGGTTGATCTGAACGTCAATTTAAGAGAATTCTGTCTTGGAAATCCTCCAAAGTCTAGCATCTGTTTAGAAAGAGGTACCGCACTGCAATTAGCTGTTTCCATAGGCAACCACAGGATCATAAAGCTCCTAATTGCTCACAAGGCTGACATACACAGCCCTGCGATGCACAGCCTTGGAAACACGGCCTTACAGTGTGCAGCGCAGAATGAGGACATACCGACTGTGCAACTACTCCTCGCCCATGGAGCAGATGTGAACGCACTGCCTGCAAAGGAAGGTGGCGCCACAGCACTCCAGTATGCAGCGATTGCCGGAAACATATCAATGGCACTTTTACTTCTCAACCACGGAGCAAATGTGAACGCAGCTGGGGCACGTCAACATGGTAGAACAGCGCTTGAGAGTGCAGTGGAGCTTGTCCGTATGGATATGGTTCAATTACTGTTCAATGCCGGAGCGCGTTTTGACCTTCCCACAGAGCATCACTGCCAGAGGTTATTTCGATTTGCGGCGAGAGGAGGACACTACGCCATAATCGGATTGTTGAGGAAACGGTTAGAAGAATGGAACAGTCTTGTCACCATACCGCTCGAGGTCCCGGAGAATAGTGGCCAGGAATGCATCGAGGACAACGAGGAATATATCGAAACTGATTCGGATGGAAGTTATGACGGCTATGAGTCTACCGAAGATGATTTGGACAGTACTGAAGATTTCTGAAGCAAATTTTGGAGAGTTGGTTTCCCCCGGGGGGGGGGGGGGGGGGGGCACATTCAGTCACGATTTCATTTCGATTTACGGCCTCGCTCGGTTTTTGGGCCTTTCACCAAGCCTACCCTCGCCCATTAGTGGTATTATTATGCCAATCTGCATCTTTGCATTATTTTCCCTTTGAAAGCCCGGCTAATAGGAGTAATTTTCGACGAGAAAGTAAAACACTCATTTTGACCGACTTTCCAGTTATTGCAAATGCCAGGGCTTAAGAGTGTAGTAATCTTTGAATGCAGCAGAAGGGTCAATGCACTTGAACGATACCGACCCCATCTTCGCACTTAGAACATGTGTATTCTCCTAGTGGGATTGAACATAGTTGGCGAAAATTCCTATCCGTGCCCAGATTCTTTATAGCTACTTAGAGCTCCTTCGCCGAAACACTCTAGAATAGAGGCCGTAGGTGTGTGCCCAAGTAATCTGCCTTGAGTACTAACAGAACCTCCATGATTTGGAATTACGTTAGACCTCAGGCACGAACCCATCGCCAAAATTGATTGCATGGAGCTACGAAAACTTAGGCGAGAGAATTCTCTTACTTCCCACCGACACTAGTTCTGTGCTTTTGAAGTGTTCTCTCGGAAGATGATACCGCGTCGATGATCGGATGTCCTGCGGAGCCCGTCTTATAGAGTTAGATCAACGTAAAATCGATGGCGCCAGACCAATCGGAATTTGCAGAGAGACAGCTGATGCCTCCTTGCCTCCCGAACGCAGTTTTTCATTGGTGTGACCACTTCCGCTGATCGCCGGATCTGCTCTTTTAGCGATCTTATACAGCAGTTTCGCAACAACGGGGTTTGCGCTCCGGCCCTGGCTTCAGCAACCCCACGAAGACGCACTGTTGAACAGCAGCATCCATCATGCATCGGCTTGGGGGCCGAGCGGGGGGATGACGCAACTATTATACATGACATCCCGGGGAACCAGCATTCAAATACCGCAATATACTATGTGTATTCCCCCACGCACCGTTCACCCATAGCCCAGTGCCCAAGCCTACCGCAAATTAAGCAGAGAAAAGAAAAGAAAAGAGAAAACACCACCAACCACCGTGCCACCGCCACCGCCCCGCATCGTCGCCCCCCCGAAACCTTGCCCGTCAAACCCCACCCCGCACGCCCCGAACTCGCGCCTCCCCGTCATCGCGTACCGCAACGCGCGCTCAGCGCCGCCGACGGAGGCTACACCGACCCCACCACCATCACAACGGCCATCGAGCTGAACGGCAGGCTCAAGGGCGGGCAGTGGACGACGTTCAAGACGGCGCACTACCACGCGCGGGCGCCCACGAGCAGCTACGGCGTGATTCGAGGAAGCAGCGCGTACGCGCTGGGCAAGTAGGAGCTGAATGCGGACGGAGATGAGGCCGGGGGAAAAGGTTTCGTGGCGCGGGCGGGAGAGGAGGTGTTTGCCGTGCCGGGGAGAAATCTGAACACGAGGTCACGGCTGAGCGCCTTTGGGGGTGCAAATGAAGGGCCGGGGTGGCTGAAGCTTTGAGTGCACAGGCCGGCGTGGTGCAATTGCTCGGTCGAGTCGGGAGGGGATTACGACTATGTGGGGTTGTATCCGGGGGTTGCGGTTTGGTCCTTTCCTTTGCCTCTTTGCAGTATGAGGCGCGCGAACGCATTCAATGGTAGGAGAAACTGGCCAGCGTCCTGCGGTACGATATGCAGTGGGCTAAGGACTCGCCCGAGAAGACCAGAGAGCTCGCGCAGGTGGTGGCTGCGAGCGTGTCGATACCAGAGTGCGATCCGTTGTATGGGCGCGGGATGGGCCTCTCCCCAGAATTTGGAGAGAGGCGCTGGGAAAAGAAGCCTGACAGGAGGAAGAATCTCCGCTGAAGGCTCGTGTATGTGTGTGATCCCGAGTGAAGGTATGTGGGAAAAAGAGCGGGTCAAATAACAATCAGTTCGTAACGAACAGCCCGCACTGGTTACACTTCGAACTTGGATCCAGTATGTTAGTAGCCCCTAGAGTCGAAGAGCAGAAAACAGTAGCATAGCTTGCCAACCACGAGTATCCCGGTCTTGATGATGCTGTCATCCATCACACTACCACTTCGCCAACCGCACGCCCCCTTCCGACGCTTACAAACATTACGTCAGCCTTCCCAGCTGATAGTATATTCTGGAAGGTCTCAAGTTCAGAAGTTCAAAGTTGCGGGACACCAGGCACCTTACCTTATCCGAATGTTTGCATCATGGCTCCTTGAACCCTGATCCGGGCGTATCAGGTAAGGTGTGGTGACAATTTCTCTTGCCTGAGACAACCACCGGACAACAGGATGCATGTGACAGGATGCAATATCAATCGAGTTCGCCGAGACACAGAAAGTACGTCAGGAAGACAGGGAGAAGTACGCGAAAGCAGATGCTCCGCGTTCCGTTATTGCCTACAGCTACCATAATCGTAACCTCTCATCAGATCTCCCCTGCTCTCTACCCAATCGTATCGCAATCCAACGTAAAAAGCCATCAAATATACACAGCCCCAGGCTTTGAGCCTGCGCCGGTCGTTCAATTTGCCTTCCCATCTACCCGACCATCTACCCAATCGTCTACCGCAAGCCCCAACATGCCACTTACATACCAACCGCTCACTCTTCCCAAGCCTTGAAAGGCTTCATCCCCGTCCCTCCACACGCCCTCTCCAGCGCCAAGAAAGCAAAATGGCCGCCCACGACCGGCCTTGCGAAGAAAAACGGGTTCGGGAAGCCGCCCTCTCCCTCGGTCTCGTACAGATCCGTGAAGGGGCGGTCCGTCACCGTATCATTCAGCCACGTCGCGACGCGGTCCAAGATGTCGCCGCGCACCTTCTCGCTCGTGACAGCGGCGGCCTCGAACTCCCAGTCGGACTTGGTGTACAGATGGCGCGAGTCGAGCGGGAGACCGAACTTCTGCATCACATAGCCGTACCAGCGGGACTGGATTTCGTAGATGTGGTGCGGAATGAAGTCCTTGGTGATGGGCTTGCGGGTGCCGGGGAGGTCTGTATGGTGTTTGCGGTGGGTGTCTGGGTTCGGGTGGAGGGGGGCTTGGATGTCACCCTTCTGGTGGGAGAGAACATCCGAGTCTTTCTCGTGGACGGTGGTGGAGGTGCTGGTGTTGGTGATGGTGGGGTGGAAGCAGAGAAGGGCGTCTGCGTAGAGAGAGTAGATGGTGGTCCAGCTGCCGTACCAGTCGTAGGCAAGCTTAGCGTGGGAGCCGTCACGGGAGATGGCGAACTCCTGCCACTTGTCGATGTAGACGTCGGACACGTTCTATTGAGTTGTCAGCAGCGTCTTTCCAGAATTGTGGGCGTGGAAACATACCTGGTAATACTTGGCATCCGCATCATTACCCAGCGTTGCCGCCAATTCGCTCATGGCCTTGATACCAACAATTCCCTTCAGAGCAAGGTTGCTGTGCAGAGCAAGCCAGCCAGCAAAGTCATCGGTAGAGACTAAAGCATACTATTAGCGCCATTTACAGATCATCATACTGGAAGGAAAACTTACGCTGGTTATGCGGCTCCAAGCTGAATTCAACAAGGTAGCCACTCCACTGCTTCCACAAGTTGTAGCTCTTGCTGAGCCACTTCTGGGCCTGCTTACCGCCCTTGGTGCTACCACCCCAGGTGTTGTCGATATGCTCAATGCCCTGATACTCGCTAGTGGTCAGAGCGAACGGGTTCAGCGCGTCCTCGTCCCACTCAGCGCTGCCCATCGTGGACCAGACAGACTGGGAAGAGGCACCGCTGCCATAAGTGAGCGAATTGACCAGGGACAGACCCATGATGAGCATGTCTCCGCACTCCTCGACGGGCATGTACTCGTCATTGCCATCAGCGTGGCCAGTCAAGTTGGGGAAATGGGCGCCAAGGTCATGCATGGAGTACTTGTTGGGGTACTGCCCGCTGTTCATGTGCTCAATGAGGGGCTCAAGCAGCCAAGCACCCCAGCGAGGGTTCGTGTAGAGGAAGAAAGGCCAGGCGGGGAAGATGACATCCACGGTCTGAGAGTTACCGTTGGAAGAGATCTCTTTCAGGAAGATGAGCGGCTCCTCGGGCGTGCCGGAGAAGCTGGTTGCACCCATGACCTGGCGAGCGCTGAGAGCGACAATGTCGACGTAGTTCTCCGAACCGGATTCATAAGCATCCAGCTCGAGCTGGGCCGAGTAGTTGGCAGCGAGCGTAACAGCATTCTCAAAGTCAAGGTAGTGGTAGGTAAGCAGCTGCTCAACATCGCCAAACCACGACTTCCAGAGGGGACGCATGTACGTCAGGCCCCGTGCGGAGGCGAATTGGACGACAGGGTCCTGGATATGAGCCAGGGTGAACACAACCTGATCGGTAGAAGCCTTGGTGGAGCTGTTGCCGGAAAGCTTGAAGGACTTGGCGAAGGCGAAGACGGGTTCTTCGTCCATAATGCTACGGTATTCGCTGTCGACCTCATTTTCCAGCGTGCCTGTAGCAGAGAAGCGTTGACGCAGGATAGCAGAGGTACCGCACTCATGGCGAACGTCCTAGCTTGCTGATCAGTTTTTTGTATCCTTGCAGCTTTGCATCCGCGAGTTCCGAACGTACCGAGGGCGCTGTGAAGTACAGCGAGCCCCACTCAGCCTGAGCATTACCACCGAAGCGATTCTCAGTGAAGAGAAGCTCCTCCTCTCGGGTAACCTTGAAGGTTTTGAAGCGGTGCTTCTCATCGAGAGCGTTGTGGGAGAAATCCCACACGATGCGGGCCTCACGGTGTCCGCTAACCCATTGTCCGTTGACGTCTATGTATACATCAATGTCGAAGGTACCCTTGACATGTACCGACACGTATGAAGCGGGAATAGACTGGCGCAGGGTGGAGGTCGGAGTGATCGGCGAGAGGAAAGAGAGCACGAGCTCGAGGGGCTCGTGCTCGTGAGAGGGCGGAGGGATAGCGTAGGTCAAGTTGGTGGTCGAGGCATCGTATTTGGAACCCTTGTAGATAGCACGAGAGACGTTGTACCTATTGCGGTCCAATTGATTAGCGGGTGCTGTTGATGACGCTGGATAGGGCTGCATTACCCCTCTCCGTGCCCGCTCGGATCCAGGGAGTCGTGTGGACGACCAAGCAACGGGTAAACGGTGTGCGTGTCTGGGACGGCAGCTAGCAGCGAGAAACCGATCTGTTGGGATTTATCGCGTGGTCAGCATGCGTGAAGCCCGGGGTGTCTGCATGCGGAGGTGGAGAACGGGCATAGCTCGACCCCAACGGCAGCTCGAATTCCTGGGATTCATACCTCATCGCCGGTCCAGAACATGGGCCATTTGCTCCACGGCTCGTCCCTGGCATTGTTCAACCAAGTGCTCATGTACGGAGTGCGCACAGTGAGTGGTAGCACAGGCGGGGTCAGCGACGAGGCCGCGACGATGCCTGTCAGCAGCGACGCGGCCGCTGCATACGCGGCTGCGAGCGTCCGCATTGCGTCAGGATGGTACCAGCTGTGGATTTCGCGGCACAGCGCTCAACGATGATACAGCGAGATGGAAAACGGGCAAAAAGAATAGCAATAACAAGACAGCAGCAGGCTGGGAGTGAGAGAAGATGGTGAGACTGAAACAGGCCTCCCGCCTCGAGCTTTCCCCGGGCGCAAGCCAGTGTCGAGCTCGTCAGGTGGGCCCCCCAGCTGACAACTCAAAGTGACGTCGCGGGACAAGGCCAATCGTTGCGCCGTGCCTTGCATTCTCCGCTTTTTTGAGCCCAAACACCGCTCCACCCTCGGCATTTTCCCCACAGTCCCCCCAGCGCGTTCGAGAAACCGTAGAAGCCTCCGCAATCCTTCTGCTCCCCCATTCCAACCTTCAATCAACCTGCCTCACGCATGTCCGCGCCGCAATGCCCTCTTCAAGGCCTGCTTGAGCCTTCCAGTAGGTGATTTCCTCCCGCGGCGGCTCGCACCAGGTGCCGGCGAGTCGAAGACCCTGTAGATACTTCGGTCGGGGCTAGGCGTTCGCTCGAGCCAGTCTCCACCAGCCAATGCCTCAACTACCGCCGCCTCCGCCACTGGACCTTTCGTCGGACTGTCCGGTACCACAATTGGAACGACTCCTGAGTTCCCCATTGCAATCCTCGGGCCCTGAGGAGGTCCCCAGAGCGACGACATTGCCGAAGGCTTCTTCTGCGACGATTCATCGCAGGGACTCGGCATGCGCGGAGACTTCGGAACGGGGGATATGCCGACGTGCCCAAACCGAACGGCTGCATCTTCGATTGCACTCGCAGGGCAAGGATTTTCAGCTTCTGGGTGGACATAGTTTGATGAAACAGCCATTTCGAGTCTCTCCGGCGCTACCGGTGGTGGAGATTCAGTTACCGCAGTTGCGTATGGCTCGGTACCGCTCGAAGGGCCATCATCACTCCTGCTGTTGATAAAGGAGAGATCCAGATCAGTGAAGCCGTTGCCGCTATCTATGGCCGGCTCCTCGTCGCTGCCATCATCTGAGACTGGCGTCCTAGCGATAACACCTAGGGTCTGGAGCTGTTCTGCAACCGGATTAGCTAGGTACTGTACCATGCTCGTACACGAAGCCTAACCATACCCTCGGAACGATAATAGTACCGGAATGTCGCGTACGGCGTGCGTAAGCTGTCGATGAGCGCGAACTTGTAGAAGCGCTTGGGGTTCTCCTTCTTGAGACGTCCCGCATTGACGAGACTACACAGACCGTCAGCTTCATCTCCATCCACACACCACCAAACAAATTTTTTTTTTTTAAAAAAAGGAACTCACTCAATCCCGCCCGCCCCCTTCTTTCCCACCTCCGTCTCTCCCAACCCGGACATCTCCCTCTGCACTCTCACTCTCGCCCTGGCCCTGAGCACCCTCACCTCCAACACCCCACTCTCATGATCCTCCCCTGTCCCCATCTCCCCCATCGCCCTGCTCCCAAACGCAAACGCCCTCTTCTCCACGCCTCCCTTCCACGCGCTCTCCTCAAAAAGCCCGAACATGGTCGCCCCCCTCCACCCCTCCTCCTCGCCCACGCCCCAGCTCACCACGTGCCTGCCCTCCATAAACAGCTTGAACACGAAGAACCTGGCCTCGGGCGGCACGGGCGGCTTGACGTGGTACGCGATCCAGAACGCGAGGCCGGGCGGCGCGAGCACGTAGACGGCGGCCGTAGCCGCGGCGGCGTCCTCGACGGCGACGGCGGGGGCGTGGTGCGGCGGCGGCGGGAACTCGAGGAGCGGGGCCGTGTCGTGCGCGGCGGAGCGGAGCGAGAGGGTGATGCCTTTGTAGGTCGGCATCGGTTGAAAAGGGGGCGCGAGCCGCGCGAGTCTTTGTGTCTGCGGTGTTGTTTGGGGTGAGGCGCGCGCATGCGGTGGATTGTGGTGGAGGATCGGCGGAGGGGGTCGGCGTGGGGTGCGAGAATTGCCTGCAGAAGAAGGACTGTTTGTGGGTGAGCTTTTTACTTATTTTTTTTCGAGTTGCGATGACGTATCTGGCCCAGGTGCCTGCTTAATGTTCGCTGGTGATCCTTGGGAGGAAGGAGCATTTCAGGTGATCGAAGAAGATCGATTCACTAAAAAAGCAAGAGCATGTCGTGGCGATGGCAACCCACAGAAGCGCCTACACATCAAGTCGATGGAACAGACAAGGGATGAGCAGAGGAGCGGATTGATTGGTCACCGATTGACCCTGGGATGATTGAACACCGTAACATGCCGTAACTATTGCAGCACAGCTAGCAGTAACTGTCATAAGAAGCATGAGGGGAGTCCAAATAAGTCGGCGAGAGCCTCCGCGACGCGGACTGAATCTATTAATCGCATTACATGCTACCGGATTACAAAGTTTTACCGTGTTCTACATGTTTATGTTCTCACTTGCCGCTCAGACGCGTCTGCGCATTTAGTAGACATATGGCACAATTCGGTAAGGCACCTTCTTGCAGTACTCATCCCAGTCCTTGCCGTACTTCTTCTTGCACTTCTCCTCATCTCTGCCCTCACGATGGATAAGCAAGACAGCAAAATAGATCATGTAGAAGTAGGTGATCAGCATGCCCCAACCGCGAGCCTCGCCAGGCACAACTTCGATGTTAGAGTGGTTGACAACAACGTAGCCCGCGATGCCAGTAGGAAGGCAGTAAGACCAGGACATGAACCAGTCACCGAGGTAGTTGATGTGCCTGGCAGTACCCCACCAGCCAGAGATGAGAAGCTTGCTTCCGGCGCTGGTCTCCATGTACTTGAGATGCTTGACCTTGGGGTCCTCAGGGTTGGTGCGGAAGCGGTTCTTCTCGTTGTTGGACGAGCGGAAAATATAGTAACCGAAGCCCTGGACTGCGAAAATGGTGGCAATCTCTGGCCACGTGAGGACCTTAGGGTCAATGGAGAGATAACGAGCCTGAAGGGAGAAGACGAAAGGCACCCAGACGAGGTCACCGAAAGAGAGCATGAAGCCGAAGCCATCCATAATGATGTCCATGGTGGTGAGGATGGCGGGTTCCATGTACAGGGCATCAAGGACGTAGAACCCCTGGACGAAGGTGACCATGAGGATACTAGCAGTAACCTTGCCGTAGTTGTTGTACTGGTGGGCGATGAAGGCCAAGTCCAGTATAAGCCAGCCGAGCATTCCAGGACGCAGTTCCATAAAGGCCTTGATGTCGATATCGCCGAAGAAGGGAAGACTGACACGCGGGTTGAGCTCGCGTCCAATGAACCAGTCGTACAGCATGTTTCCACTGTGGCCCCCTGCAGCTAGCTCGCGGTTCTCCTTGTTCCCCGGTCTCACGTTGAAACTGCGTACGTAGACGAAGGTTGCTAGCGCGTACGAGATGATGACGTTCGACGTGAGGATCGGGATGTAGTTATCCCAGATGAACGTCCAGACGGGAAACTTGGCGCCATAGAAGAATGTTCCGACACCAAGGAGAGCAAGCGTCACGAGAGCAGACGAGAAAGCTGGAAAGGAACTGGATTAGCCAATGGACCAACCAACACGTGTCTTAGACTTACCATTGAAGCGGTACTTCAGCCTGCCACCAGAGCGCAGCTGAACACCCTCGACCACGGTAGCAGGAAGAACCCGGTTGAGGAAAAGGCTCCAGACATAGTATGCGACGGTAGCACCGAAAGCCGGGAGGTTTATCAGGCCTGAGAAGCCCTGCCAGCCGACCTCATACTTCAGCTTCTCCAGCGAGAAAGTCTTGGGCTGGAGGACTGAAGGCGGGGGACAGCCAGAGATTTCGTTGATGAAGAAAGCGAAGACGTAGACGAGGATGGGTAAGCCGAAGGACACACCGATGGCACCGAGCCTTGGCGGATATGTCAGCGCATGCGCATGCATCGGAGAGCGAATAGCTTACGGTCCACCAAACTCCATGGGATGTTTTTCCTCGTGAGGGCCGGATGGCACAGCGGGCTTCTGGCCCTTTGGCTTTCTCTCTTTAAGTTGGCTCATAGCGTGCGGGTGTTTTTGAGGCTTGGCAACAGGCGGCAAACGTTGCTGAGTTGCAGCAGCTGGGGCATTGGGCCACGATCGGGTTTTATGGTGGTGAAGACAGGGCGGATCACGGATGCTGGAGCTACGAAGTCATGTCATAATAGACGCGCCGGGCACAGCTTAGTCGCGACCCTGGCCGCCCAGACGCGTGGCTCGAGCCAATCCGGCGGCAGCGGTTCCTGCACTCGCACGGGTGTCGGCCTCGGCTGGCGGCGACGCGAGTCAAGGACCATGAGGCCTACGTAAGGCATAACCAGCCCACTCCAGAGCTTCGACAACACCCGCTCCCACCGACCATGAAGCTCGTACACGCCTGCGCCCTGGCCGCAGTGCTCTGGTCTGCCCTGGGCCATGCCTCGTCCGACGACAAGAAGGAAAAGAAGGCCAAGCCGTGCACCATCAAGTCGCCAAGCGACCGTTTCTTCGACCTCAATCCCATCTCGGTGCTGCCTGACAGCACTAAGAAGGGCAAGGATGGCAAGTCGCATCCCGCCGAGAGCTGGCACGCCAAGGGCTATGACTATCCCGCCAATTTCACCCTCAACTTCTGCAGCCCCGTCGTCGAGGAGCTGGACAGCGTTGTCGGCTTGGACAGCCACAGCGCGAAGAACGTCAGCGCATTCTATACCCAGCATGGCAAGACCTATTCCATCGGGTGAGTGGCGCCGCTCTCCATTGCCCACCTCTGTCCAAACAATGGCCTATCTAGGCCCTCATGACGTTGTGCTGATGTGCTGCGCTCTCCAGGCAGCAGAACTCGGAGCTGGTCTTTCGTGGCCGGAAGCTTATTCTTAACTACACCGGCGGATCGCCCTGCGGCGAAGATTCCGAATACTATCGAAGAGACCTAAACACCCACCAATCGCTTGGTACAAAGAAGAAGGGAGACGATGACGACGATGGTGACTGGGACAAGCCGAAGAAGGGAAAGGGCGGCAAACGTCGCAAGGCGACCATCATTTCACTGCTCTGCGAGACTGATGCGCTGTCAGCGTCTGACGAGGCGACGGTCGCCTTTGTCGCGGCCAGTCCGGATGAATGCACATACTTCTTCGAGGCCAGAAGCAAGGCGGCATGCGGAGGCATCGAAAAGGAAACACAGCAGCTGGGGCCTGGCGGAGTATTCGGAGTCATCGTGATGATTGCATTCCTCGTGTACTTCGTCGGCGGCTGTGTGTACCAGCGCACCGTCATGCACCAGCGAGGCTGGCGCCAGATCCCGAACTTCTCCTTCTGGGAGAGCATCTGGCGCTTCTTCACCGTGAGTGGCCGTCGCGCGTGTCGGTTAGTTAGACTGTAAGTCCCTTGAGCTGATAGTTTACAGGACGTGTTCACCATCCTGACGTCGTCGTGCGCCCGGTTCCTGCCCAGTCGCCGTGGCTACAGCCGTGTGTCGCTGAACGGTGACAGGAACCGGGGGCGGGGTCGTGATTCGGATGACGAGAACCGATTGATTGACGAGCTCGATGAGTCGTGGAACGATTGATTGCGGTATGCGGCATCGCCGGGCGTTTGAGGCCGTTTAATTGGGATAGTATTTAGCGATCTACAAAGCACGAAGACTCAATGGGAAGCGGCGAAGAAATTGAAAAGGATTGGCAAACTTGCCTAGCCGTATGCCGACGTCGACGGGCAGTCCATGGCGTCGAAGCTGTGGAATTGCTAGCCATCGTGAGCCGAAGTTTGAGATCTGCGAGCGATCAGGGCCGTCAGCCCACAGCAAGGGAAGTGTCTGTGCCTGTAAAAGTCATCACTGGGAGATATAGCCTTCTCTCTATTTGGGGTTCATTCCCTATCGATACAGAAGAGAGTGGGCGGCGGCAAGGGCGGCATGGCGGCAAGGCAGTCCGAGTGGCCCATGCCACCATAGCAGAGGCGTGCGGTGACAGCTGAGGTCAGTAGCTGCCTAGTGGTGTCGCGGTGTTGGGGAACTTGCATACAACACAGAAGTAAGTCTGGGAGAATTCCGTAGTGCCGTCGAGCAGAATTGGATCCGCACGCGCGTCTAAAATTAGCGACGAATCTTTGCGGATCGGCAATTCAATTTGATGCAGACAAAATTGTCCGCTGTACTTGTAAGAGATCTACTGCGATGGATAAATGATCGTTTCAACATTCAAGATGCCTTTCCGCTCCTTCTCCCCTATAAAGGCGACGGGTACCGAATTATATAATGAACATCATGCTCCAAATATCTGATAGTAGCATAATGCCAGCCGCACTTTAGTAGAGCTCCGGAACCATGCTAGAGAAGCTTGTAAGGCGGGTAGTTTGGGGGCCTCCGTGCCGTGTGACAAGTTGAATGGAGTGTCGTATTGTGCCCACTGGTTAGTAACGATAATGTCTTTGACACTTTGTCAATGAATGTTTCAAGGACGTAGGTTTCCTTGTTATCCTTGTTTTGGAGGGTGAAAGAGATTCTAGTTACGATCTGTAGGTAAGCCATATTACTCAAAAACATCTTTGATATAAGGAAGTTGCCCATCCGCAGGATTCTCGCCGTCGTAAAGATCTCTCTCGCAGCGAAGCGTGTACGATGCGTACGTCCTGTCTGGCGTGCCCTGAGGGTTTATGTCTTCTAGGTACTGCTGCGCTGGCACTCCCGTCCGCCTTATCTGTGCAGGCGACCTGACCTCCCTGGCAGTTTCGGCCGTGACCATGTTAGGCAGCCACGAATGCATAGTTTGACTCAGCTATTTGTTTAGCAGTTGCACACTCACATGGAACCTGTGCCAGTATGGTCGACTTCTTCGTGCCGCTGCCTCTGTCCCGTCCCAGAAGTCGGCTGTCCGTTGTTGTCGTCCGCATTCAGATTTTCCGCATCGTTCTTACTATGGTGCGATACACCAATAGCACGTTTTCCCGCCATCTTGTTTTCTCACTGACTAGCACCCTTATCTCTGCTCGTTGCCTTCCGCCGCCTTAGTCAACGCGCTCTCTTGTCGGACACCGGAGACCAGCTTTACGACAGGAGTCTCTCCACTTGCTCTGATGGTGCAGCGCTTGTCTCCCTTCCGTGTGCCTGTCCAGCTTGTAAGGGGTTTACTCTCGTTAATGGACGAGTTAACTCATCAAACAACGTCCAGCGCAATATCAGTGTTCAGTGGTAAAATAGATTGCTGCCTTACCGCTGTCTTTATCTGGTCCGCAAAGCAGCTAATCATCAATGCCATTTTCTGTTGGAGACTCTGATGGAGAGCTAATCTCGCTGCCATAAGGGTATGCCAACTGTCATGTGCATAACTCCGACATACAAGTTATACATTGATTCCCGCCGTCAAGTGAGGAACTTCATACTGGTGAGAACAAAACTTCCTGCAGGAGAATGTAGGCTTGAGAGAACACAGGGCTACGTATGTAAGCTAGTAAAGGTGCACGAGCGTGAAACTTCTGAGATCAGGGCTTCCTTAATGGCTTGTGGTATGCAGTGTTGCCATGTCGAAGAAAAATAATTTTCATCGTTTTGCTGCGGGGAATCGAGCTTCCCACTGCGGGGTCTCGACCAATAATTGAATCACATGTGGATGCAGGTGGTTTGTTGGACCGCGCATGGCACACAGGCAAGGTTAAGAGAACAGGCCATGCTGCAAGGCTGGATTATGGCCTTGTTCGTGAGGCGGAGTCAATGCATGACGATCAGCGGGGGCTGTGAATGTGTCTCTGCCAAGGCAGCGTCTTTGGCCGGAGGCGCAGCACCGACATGAAGTAGGCTACCATACTTTGAGATAAAAGCTTAGGATCCTTAAAGCTCTGAAGTTCAATTTGAAAGTTACTCCACCATGTTCTCTCTTGGAGTCTTGTAAGAGCTCCGTTTTGGTCATCATGGCTGACCTCGCAGCGCCAGCATTTTCCTCAGCCGAGACTGCCCAGCAAGAGGCAGCAAAGTCACCCTTCAGTCAGGCAGCCACACTTACCCAGTCCTCACCGGACACAGATCCAAGTGAAGTTGTGAGATCACCTTCGCAGCCGCCTCCGCCCTCCGCCACCACAGTCCCACTCCGACAGTCCCGTCTATCCATTGCCGTGGACGTTTCCGGGAGCACGGCCGGGGATACGCTAGACTCGGAAAAATTTGCCATCCACGAGATCTGCAGCATCTTTCCTATCAAAAATGCATCCGAAGTAGCAATATTGCCATGGAGTTCTTGGACCAAAACCCCCATTACTACCAACGACCTTGACAGGCTAGAATCCATTGGTGGAACTGAGCCTGCCGCGCTCATCCGGGACTCGGCGTGCTGTAAGATCCTCAAAAACTCGCAAGTCTGGTGCCTCATGACGGACGGGATGATTTACCAGAGATCAGTGGAACTATTTGCTCACGCACTGGCAAGGCATGGCCTGCATGGTACAGCATGCATCATTTCAGTCTTCGGCAAGGCCAGCGAGAGGATGCCTTCACAATGCAACATCTCCGTCGGGCTGTCTGTTTTTGCTATGAGCCCGAATTGCCTTTTCCTATTCACTGATGTCGACAAAAACGCGTCATTTGTCTTACAAACAAAAGGCTGCTTTTCCCGAATACTTTCTGAGAATACTGCACACCCATCTTTGGACAGAACCACTCGATGGACAGACCTACCGCAAGTCTATTATGAAGATTTGGCACGCGTTGAAATCCCGATTCCGGAAAGGCTTGCTGCGGATGAAATTATCCTTCAGGATCACACGCGACTCAATCTTTCCAGCTTGTTCGAGGGGCAATTCAACAGTGAGGAGCTCTTGCAGAACTTGTTGGACAACGAAGACAATCTCAAATCTATCGCTCTTACCGCGAAGGCTCAAGGAAAAGCCACTCATCTAGATCGATGGCTCCAAACCGTCGAGCTGAGGCCCACAAATCATAACCTTGCTGAGCGGCTGGACGAGGGCACCAACGTCCAGACTTTAGCTGCAGATATTTCCAGGATGATGGAGTCCAGCGCCACCGAGGGGGAGCTCGCACCGCTCAGAGATAAACTGCGCACCCTAAACATGGCGAATACGCGATTGATGGACGATATGGGCAAGAAGCAAGATTCGAAGATGCGGAGGCGAAAAGAGAGCATAGCTGAATGTCGCCGCCGGTCTTCGTCAACTTCATGCTATGCTGAGGACACCATATCCAGGGTCATACCGTTGCAGTACGTGGACCCATACCCTCTGGACCGACGTCCCTCAGTGCGGCATTTGTACAACCCCGGATTCCGCATACCAGAGACTGCTCAGGGAGCGTATAGGGGGGTTTGTAAGATCTGCGGCGATAGCCAAGGAATCCTCGCATTCATTCTCAGAGTTCCACCCGAAAAGCAAGTCACTGAGAATTTCCCGAAACGGAAGAGCAATTCTCGATTACTCTACCCTCTGGCCATGGGAAATTACGCCGAAACAGACATTATTTCTCCGCTGTTGGCGTGTGACCCATGTTCGTATCAACTGGTGAGGAATGGGCAAAGGAAGGAGTTCGTACGCGCTCTTCCTTTGGTTTCTTACGCAACAAACACGGATGCGTGGCTTCAGACTGTCAACGAAGCGACCGGCGAGAGGTTTTGTACGGCCGATATACCTCTTGTATTCACCGCTATTTTGTTCACGAAACTCGAGAGGATATCCGAAGGCCATCTAAAAGACCCAGACACTGCGGCTCTCAATGAAGCTCTCAAATGGATGTGTCAGAAGCTGCTGTGCGAGGCAGAATGCCCACCTACACCTGGGTCTTCTCCCGACGACATACACCATGTACGCGAGGGCTTGACACTGGATTTAGCAATTCTCGAAAGTCTGCAGAATATCTTGTCTCCGAAATTTGGGATGCATTTTCTTAAGTATCCCTTGGACGGTTTCATTGTAGCAAACCTGGCAGTCTCAAACAGCAAACACCTGGCAGTAATTAGCGCCCCCAAGCGCAAAACTATTGTCTTCCTCCGATTCCTGTATCAGCTGACTGAAAAATATGAAGAATATACCAAGAAATGCGAAGAAGATCAAATCTCGGCTGTAAAGGCGTTGCTCCTGCTGGTGCATAATCCGGCCAGACCGAAGTCACTGCTTAACTGGGACATTCTCAGGAAGTTCTCTGTTCAATGGAGCGACATGAAAAAACTTAGGCAGAGCTTTATGAGAGCTAAGGAAGGTCAGCCGTACAAATTATCTATCGCTGTCGATGACTTGGTTGGAACACTATTTCTCGACCAGAAAGAATTGGCTAGATTTCAAAGGTTGGGCCTCATGTTCAATTGGATTGAAGATCATGCTGGCCATGCTATTGCAATATTTATGCATTATTTGCTTCGCAAGGGCGGAGCTTGGGCCACGCCGTTCGAGAGGTTCAACGGCATCTGCGCTCATGTGATTGAGCTTCTGAAAGAGCCCGAGGATGTGAGTGCAAGGGCGGTAAAAGAGAGTATTGAGCATCTTCCTCATGTCCTTTAGCTAGTTGTCGATCAACATGGGTTGCCTTTTGCTTTCTTCCTTTCTCCACTTGTCACGGTTTGGTCCCGATGGCACTCATTATTGCCAATGTACAACCGATCCATTCCAATAGTCTCTCAAAAGATCCAAAACCTCAACAATTAGCAATCAATAGCTCAGATAGTACTATAAATATAGCTAGAGAATGCTTGAATAGCTCATCAGCGATTCGTTTGCATTCTCAATCTTGACTATACAAGCCTACTTTTCTATCACTGTTACACCACCGCCTTTTTCTCCGGTATACATAGTGTTGGAATATCACGTGTGTGTACAATAAACTTTAGCTTAGTCACGGAAGAGGACGGATAAGAGGACTCCCCTGAGCGTCCCTCTCACGCCTCATGCCACTCATTCTCAATTGATGGTATCACCACCAAATCCAACACATAGTTTGAACGGGGTTACCGCCTGGTCAGTAACCTACATTTGTTGTAACTGTTTCCTTCTCTACGCGCTGCGGCCAGTGTTATGAATCGGAGCGAATTAACATTCAGCTACGTTCTATGTGCGAAAAGAAGCTGTGAAGAAGAAAGGGGAAATAAAATGAGAGAACGCTATTAAATAGCCTCGTGCTAATAAGCCCGTGCTAAGTCTTTCGACTCCTAATAGCCAGCCTTAAGTTATGACCCAATATTCACGTATTCTAGGTGTTTCTGCTATAGTTATTCATGTCAGCAGGTATTTTTACAAATTGATAGAGTATTCAGAGATTGGATAAATGATGGTGGTACTTGAGAGGATGAACAATTTCTGAATGCTAGCCACACTGCACAGGCAATCTTTACTTTTACCCGCAAACAACCCAATTTGGATATGGTAGCAAGACATTGACAGCCAGATCATGTTTGGTTAGCAGGGCTAAGATCTTCCAACCCAAAATCGCCCGTGTTATCATCGTATTCCTTCCGTGAGCGTTCCACCTCGTGTCTCTTCCACCACATGTAAATTAAAAACGAAAGGCCTGTGGACGGAAGTGTAAGTGCGATCCAGACCCATACACGTGCAACTGTAGTCATCCAGGGTAGTTCGGCAAAGAATGGCATTGAGAGGATAGCCTGAAGCAATCAGTGGGTGATCGGCAAACGCGCTATTTTCCCCTTGTTGGCCTGAGAAATCATTCACTTACAGCATAAGAAGTCCCAGGAAGGAAAAACATCGTCAATACAGCGATCTAGTTAGATTAGAAGGAGTATATTTCGGCAATTATGCGTCATTTCATACCGTCTTCATGGAAACACTGTCTTTCCTCATGTCACGGGCCATTTTTTGAGATTGCTTGGCTATGAGACGGGATTGGAATGCTTCTTCTTTCGCCGCTTCCATCATTTTCCGCATGGACTCTCCGTTGATGACTTGAATTTCGTCGTTGGTCATTTGTACATTGTTGAACAACTGTGACAGATCAATGACCGTTCATGTACGTTGGAGGGAATGCCTACCAGGTTTAAAAGCGTTTGTGTTTTACTCAGTAACTCCTCGACAAACCCTTTCAAGCCTTTGATTTGGGAACTAATGAGCATCATGGAGCATTGGAAGGTATCATGTTCTCCGTCAAGTGAGTGTGTTTTTGTACTTTTGGCTGATCTGACTGTGAGGTAGGCTTTCCAGATGTGAGACACAACATTTTCCAAAGTCTCAGTTTCCGTCCGATAACGGTGAAGGTGCGCTGCCATTGTGTGTATGTCTTTATTGATCCTCTTGGAGGAATTCCTGGACATATTTGCTGGTCGACCGATCTGATCCTGCAAAAGGGCTTCCTGGTGGCCTGTTAGGGAGATCTCAGGAACGTAACAGGTGAGTCGGCCTACACAAGCAATAAGCTGACCATTGAATTCGACCAATGCATCCGTCCACCATCGTATTGCACTCGTTATTATCACCAGATTGGGAAAATACGGATGATAGTGGCATAGAAGATTGCCACGCTGCTGAAGAACTTCGAGCATCCGGCGTTGTGGCTCGTCGATGAATTCTCTCCATCTCCCGTCTTGAAAGCTGACAACAATTGTTTTCACATGATGAAGACCAGAATCATGACGAAAGAAAACAGCGATGTGCGAGCCCCGGATATCAAATGTACTGTCGTTGAGATGGAGATAATTTGACGGATCCATCTGGTTGCTTCCGGCTCTACTTAATGCATGGTCCCTGATCTTGCCAGTGCATGAAGTTACGCAGCGAACAGGAACAACGTACCAAAGGCTCCAGATCAGACTTCTGCGGGTACTCATGTGCGATTGGATTCCCTGTGCGGATGGAAGGTCACGCTTCCTCAGAGAGGCTATGAAAGACGGTGGAACCTCATATCGGGCTATAAGAGCTCTGAACGCAGAGGGTGATATAGAAAGCCGCTTATTATCCTTCGATCGGTTGATGAAGCTAACACCGTCAGTTGTTGCAGGCATGTGATGGTTAAGTATTTTCACATACTAGCATTTGAAGCCGTCGAAGCCCAAATCCTACGAATTTGGCCTTAGCGCTTCCCAGTGAAGTGGCCGCCGCTTTGTCTGAGCTCATTATAGAAATACTGCTTACTTCAATTTGACCGAGGAGCTGATTCTGGTCGAGCTTTCGTTGAACTATGGAGGGCCTGCAGTTAGCGTATGCAGCGTATTTAATAGGATTGAATGTGAATCGGGAAAAAAAGTGGCAGGTCCTGGCATACCGGGGTGTCCGTTTCCGTCATCAACAACTTGGATATCAGTAGTATCTGACAAATAGCCTTGTTCGAATTCTTTCAGCGTGAACTTCACATCCTCTCCAAAAATGCTTGGAAACCATATCAGCTTGAACAACGAATTTGCAATTTCAAAGTGAAGGAGGAGAGTACCACTGACATATCAGGCACATATGATGGCAGGCTAAAGGGCCAATCATCAAAAGCAGACTTCCATTGAGCGGTCTTTGGTTGTAAGCCTTCGTCAACCTCTGGCCCTCGTGAGCAAGGCTTCTGAGATGGAGAGAAGATTGGAAGTTCTTGGCCGCTTGACCCATCGAAGGCCATGGCACCGAGACTGAACTGGAGCCCTCCGTCGTGTGTAAACACGCTGACGGACTAAGCGGTAAAAATGACTGCTGGATGCATGCAGATGGCAGCAAGGCGCAGCTGAAAAGACCAGGAAGTGCGAGGCTGTGGTGTAAGCTGCAGCGTGGCGCCGCGGCGAAGCACTCAAGCCAGCCTTGTGTGCCTCACAGGTGCTGACGTGAGTTTGGCGGGGTCATGCAGCTATTACGTCCAAAAGGCAGACAACAGCCTCGTCCATGCTGACGTGGATGATGTGGGGCTTGGGGCTATTGTGACCACAAGGCATAAATAACCTCTGCTGCTTTTGCAGCCCGATAAACATTGTCAGAGACAGTATCGAGACAACAACTGAGGTAAAGAGCACGCTCGCTTCAAACCATGAGCCAGACTGCGTGTGCCGATGATACTGAGGACGGACAACCCCTACCAGCAAACAGCAGTGCAAACCACGGCCAGGTAATCAGCCGACACCATCAGCAGCACTTTGCGGTCGATGAGCTTACAGGTATGTGCAGTACCACGGTACTTTCACCAGAGATTTCGCTGTTGCACCCCTGGCGCAAGCGTCTGAAGCTCCATTGTCGATCCCACAAACCGTAGCTCCGCCCAATCCAACAGATGCAGGAAACAGAATGGTGGAAGCCAAGGAGAATCTGGGAAAGGAAGCAGACACCAAGTCGGAATCACATAATCTCCCTTACTCGCGCTTCTATTCCTCAAGCTGGACTCTTCCCCCACTGCCCCAAGCGCAACTGCCCCGGATGACAACCGTCCGGACGCAACATCGACAATCTCGGCATTTGAAACCGCCAAGTCTGCTGCGGAACGCACGTCAATTGACACCGGTTAAGGATTCGTCTAGCCATATCGAGCCTGCCCCCCTAGATGCCATCATTTCGTCGCCGAGCGCGGAACTTCCGTGCCCACCCCGGAAGTTCGGGTATCACCAATATTCCCATCGCTACGGCGCCAATCGTCACGCGAGCGAAACATCCTCCTTATATTCGACCGCGCAGCTAATGAGCACGTCTGGGCAGTCGAGTCGGAGGACTTCAGACAATTGATGAGTACCATGAATGAACTGATGGGTGGATGTAGTACAAAAGCATGCAGAACTCGAAACATATAGCTCAAACAATACCAATAACTAAATCAATTCCCCTTCGTGTATTTTCTGATTAATAATACGCAAATGCAATAAACCAAATTGCATGCATTTACTCTACCATTTTTCTGTCTGTTCTCATCAGGTGTCTTTGTCAACATGCACGCGCTTTATCACGGCAGGTTAACCCCAGCAGGCGTTGGACGCCTCCTACCATATATCTGCCATACTTTCGCTCAGGGGCAAAGGAAAAGCGAAAGGCGCCTTCAACACAGCGCCTTTTATATTCAGAATGGTTGATTCCCTTTAAACAAGAAAAGAAAAACAGACAGAGATATGAGAAGACAAAAGCAGTTGGATGCTAAGTCACATTAGTCCGCATAAACCTAGCGGAAACCAGTACGACTGTCAGATCAACCTGGCCCGCAGGAATCAGCCACTGGTAAACATCGTCCCGCCTGCCAGCCGTACGCGATGTCCAAAAGTAGCTTGTGTTATCTTAGTATATAAACTTACATCTGCCACGGATGCTTTCTCTTCAACTTTTTCACCCTTATTATCTCTTGCCCGCCAAATGAAGCGGGGCTTCAGCCTTTGTCGCCATCTGTGCCCGCTCTTGTAGATTGCCCTGCGGGGACTCTAGTAGGCAAAATAGGGTGATTTCTGTTGGAACTTTCGTGTATTTAAGGTTCAGTAGCGTAGCTTGGCCGTAGCAGGTATAAGAGGGCCCCCGCCCGCCTGCCACGGCTCATCACCAAGAATCTCATTTCACCACCCAATCCAACAGTTATGAGCCCGGAGTCGTTGAGGCTCGCAAACCATTCTTGTGTCATCCATTCTTGTGTGTTGTTTAACACTATCCGCCTATTCCGACCGTTCCGACAGTCTCGCAATGACTGCTATCGCCAAAGCTACCATCACTCTCTCAGAGCCGAGCCAGTGGGACACATGGCTTTACCTAATCAAGTCTCGTGCACAGCAATATCAGATTTGGGAGCTTATCAATCCAGACCTTCCAGCTAAACCAGATGGCGAACCAGAACCGGATCTTCCGGATCTTCCGGATACGGCTACTGCCACTGCTGCCAATACGTTCAACTTCCAGATGTCTATCTACAATGCCAAATACAAGAAGTTTAATAAGCAAAGGCATGCACTAGCTGATATCACCTACGTTATCCAGGGTTCAATCAAACCGGCTCTCCTTACCTATATTGAAAACGAACCAGACCCTCATCCATACACCTTACTCCGAGCACTCCGTACACGAATTGCTCCATCAGTTCGTGCCATTGAGCTTGAGCTTGAGCGGCAATGGCGCTCGCTTATTAAGAGAGGCTCGGGTAACCAAGACATTGAGAAATGGCTCCAGCAGGTGGAGGAGGTCTATACAAAGGCACGCAACCGAAATCTACCAGATGTAGCCGGCCAACGCGCCAGCCGTGACTTCATCTTGGCAGTTGAGAAAACAGACATTCATTGGGCAACGGCTCAGATGGTTCAGTACGAATCTGAAGACTCAGTTATGCCTAGCCTTCACCAAATGGTCGAGAACTACCGGAGGTATTACCGTACCCGAAACCAGCAAACAACGCATACCGCCTTTACAGCCACCCTCCGCGGACATGAACAACCACCTAAATGCCTATGCGACGAGTTTCATTGGTGGGCAGACTGCCCGTACCTAAACAAGGCAATTAGACCCGAGGGGTGGAAGCCAAAGGACCAAACAATGACCAAGTGCGCAAAGGCACTAGCAAATACCAAGACCAAGCAGCAGGTTACGAAAGCACTCGAGAAGGCAAAGCAACACCAAGCCGTCCAACCCGTTATTTATGATAATGGGGAGCAAACAAGCAGCTTCTAGCTTCTCCTAACCAACCAACCAACCAACCAACCAACATACCGAACGGCCGGGAGATAGCCGTCCAGAGTACTCACCACTAAGGGGACCCGGACCGGGAGGTGCCTTGATCAAGCACCAAACCAAACCAAACCAAACCAAACCAAACCAAACCAAACCAAACCAAACCAAACCAATCCAATCCAATCCAATCCAATCCAATCCAATCCAATCCAATCCAATCCAAATCAAACCAGCCAGCAGGAGCCGGCACCAATCCAGCCAGTACGGCATACCACTATTTCATTTGTACTAAGCCCTACGCACGAGGTGTGCCAGGCAGTCGTTCATTACCATTACCTTCATATACCAACATCACGCCAAGGATCACGAGTTACCCTTACAGGCCAACTCGTGAAGGGGTGTGTTGGAACTTTCGTGTATTTAAGGTTCAGTAGCGTAGCTTGGCCGTAGCAGGTATAAGAGGGCCCCCGCCCGCCTGCCACGGCTCATCACCAAGAATCTCATTTCACCACCCAATCCAACAATTTCACATGGGAGCAAGACGAGATCTTGGAAATTCATTCTGCTTGTTTCGTGTCCCAAGACGGGCAGATTCGAACGGAGCACGCACGTGCCTCATGTGGGTATCACGTGTCCACTAAGAGCTATATAAGCTGACGTTATCTGCTCCTAAGAACGGTATCATCTCTTCTTCCACCCCGGTGAGATAGCGTCAGAATCAAACCGTCTTCGACTCTCTGAAGCCACGTGCCCAATTCTTTGGTGGTGACTATCCTACTTGTGGTGTACTACTATTGCCAAGAGCCTGATCATGGTACAAAGGGCCTCAGTATCTCGACAAGCTTCGATGCTCATGTGTCAATAGTCTGAGAGTTGCACGCGGTACCAGGAGCTCCTGTCTTCGCTAAAGGCGGACGGTCACGGCGTCGTTCACCTCGGAAACGACGGCGTCTTGCGGAGCTTCGACGCGAGCGGAAACGTCATCGACTACCGCCAGCTGAGCCCCGACCAGATTCGCGACTCTATTGAAATGTACGACAACATCGCCACAGGGAAAAGAGAGCACTTGGAAAATGTATATAGAGGCGTGGATGGTCGCCAAGTTCCTCGCGAGAAGGTTTTGAACCCGGATGAGAATGCGGTCCCGACGTGGGTGCTACAGAAAAGGGGAAGCACAACACCAACAAACACCCCGACTCTATTTGAGCAGTAGTTCAAATGAGTCTGTCGTGTAGGCTAACTAGCGATATTTAGCCTGAAAGATTGGTATAGGGTTATTGGAAACGATAGTTAATTGACATTCGACTACGTTCTACAAACAAGGTTCCAATGAGTGACAGAAACATCCCGTGATAGATAGATATTGAAGCCAGAAAGAAAAAAAAAGAGTGTGCTAAACTGTTTTCTGCTCGAATGAGTTGCTCTAGTTTACTATTTAGTTTAGCTAGAAGAGGCGTAGGGTAGGGACGCAGAGCCGAGAAAGTAGAGTAAAGAGGAGATGGAGGAAGCGTGGTAGGAGATTCTCTCTTATGGCTAGACTGAGAGCTAGGCTGGATTGGTAAGCTAGGCTGTTGGCTGCTGCCTAAAATGGCCGAACTAGCCACGGTCCTAACCTGCACTACTGGGAACGCCCCTACACTAAATACCCATAAATAAAAAAAATATAGCAGCTACCGGTAACGTAGAGCCTAAAATTCCCTCCGCAGAGATATAAAAATCAGCTGGATTGGATAATAAACGGCTTCGATATTGTAATAAGTAGCTAATTTTGACCCAAATATGCATACTCTTTGTCTTGCACAATGCTCGCTGGAGCACTCTGAGTGAGAGATTCCTTGCTCTTTTTCGATGCTTGCGAGTTGCGCCGGCTTTGACCGTATGCTTAGTCATCTGGATCGGCCTGGGGATGTAACGCCGACGCTAAGCAATGAACACTAGTTCTCTCAACCCCACTTTCACATCATTCTGTACCATTTTCGATCGTTTTGTTTAAATCTCAATGAGTGCAGACCGGCCCGGCCCAAAGCGGGCACGTCTTGGCGAGCGGACAATGCTTGCGTGCATCCATTGCAAAAGCAAGAAGCTGAAGGTGTTTTATCAGTCTTCTCCAACCGGCACACCGGCTGACTCAAGCTTAGTGCGACGGCCAGACTCCCAAATGCCAGAATTGTGTTCGAACTCGACGAGGTGATCCTCATTGAATGGCGACACAGTGAATACGGCGCTGATAGATGTTAGATTGCTTGGTCGAGGATCCTGCCACAGGGCTACACAGGCCGAGAGACTACCTCAAATCTCTTGAGACTCGCGTAGCTTATCTTGAGGCCTTACTGCAAGAGGCCCGGCCGGATGTGGCATCGGATCACTTCGATGGCTTGGGTCAGCCGCGCGTCTCTCAGAATCTCGGTCAAGCATCGAATCCAAGGCCGCCGCCGGCATTTCATAGCTCTCTGCCGCTGGGTACCGGCGCTGAACCCCCCGCTCTCCAAGACGCCTCTCCACTAGCAACAAGAGATGTCGAGGATGAGGAGGTCGACGACTTGACTACCGATGTTGCGGTTCTATGTCTGAGTGCGGCGGGTCGCGAGCCGCACTACTTTGGCTCATCCTGCGCTGTGTCGTTCTCGCGCATCGTCAGCACCACTATGGGCTTACCAAAACGACATGGGAGCTCCCAACATAGTGGCGCTGCCCCCGACGCTCACGGGCCGGAGATCCAGCGGACGTTGTCCGTGTCATTCCCGTCTCCAGCTCTGGCTACCACTCTGACCCAAGCATATTTCAAGAACATCCACCCACAATATCCGTTTCTCCATAGGCCTACCTTTCTCGCCTGGGAACAGGCTTGCCTCAGAGCAAACGCGGCCAATTCTCTATCTGAAGCTGGAGATCTCCCCCTTTTCTTCGTCCTGATGGTATACGCTATTGGGTCTCTCGCCCTCGGCCCCGCACATCGCGATGCAGCTGAGGCTTACTATGTCATGGCGCTCGACCACCAAGCCACGGTGCTTGACCTTGATGGACTGGAGTTCATACAGAGCATCCTTTGCTGTGCAGTCTATTCGATAAGGTCGCCTGTCGGTGTTAGTTTATGGAAGATCTCCGGTATGGCAATCCGACATTGCATCGAGCTCGGCTACCACAGGAGCGTATCCAAATATCGCAAGCACACAGACACTCTCGCTGCTGAAATGTCGCGGAGGTGCTTCTGGGTAGCCTATGATATTGATCGCGTAGCTGCTTGCATCCTCGGACGACCTGTAGGCATTCCAGACGATGCCATAGATGTGGAGATGCCTTTGGACCTTGAAGATGAGTATATCGCGAGGGATGGTCTCAGGAAGGAGCCTCGCTGGTCACCTAACGACGAACCGACTTACATGACCGGAGCAATTCATGTGATCGGACTCCGTCGACTGTGGTCTAAATTTGCATCCCACCTCTATCAGACTGCAACGAAAGAAACACCTCCTCGCCATGCGACGGGACAGGTGGTTATTGAGCGCTTACGCCAGGAACTTGAGGAGTGGCATGCTGCAATACCCAGCCCGATTGGCAACCTTGGCTCCTCACCACTGTCTGTGTTTGCCTCACAGGCGTGGTTTCAGATTGCGTATGACCATTCAATCCTCCTACTCTACCGGCACCACATTACCATTCCATCCTTGCCAGGAGAAGAGGAAAGCGTAGAGAAAGCGTTCGAAGAATGCGCACACCGGGCTCGAGAAATGTGCTTGCTATACAGAAAGCTGTACCAAAGCTCGACTATTCAATTCACGTGGGGGTCACTTCATATCCTTTTCGTGGGTGGAATGACATATCTCTACTGCCTGTGGAAATCCGAAAGGGTGCGCCGAAACTGTAGGCAGTCCGATGTCATCAGCACGTGCATGGCCTGCAACACCGTGCTCGTCATCATCGCGGAGCGCTGGAGTCAGGCGACAACCTACCGAGATGCGTTTGAGACCTTATCTGAAAGGACAATCAATATGGTCTGCAATGAACGCAACATGACTTCGGATTTCAATTTTCAAAGGTCAAGTGCAGGCGGCACACAACAGCAGGGGAATCACCCGGCTTTGTCCCAGGATTGGATCATGGGATTGGACGACCTTTCGGTACCGCATGAAGCCGAGTGGCTCTTCAACGAGCTATTGCAGGGGATTAGAGACTTCCAACAGCCTGAATTCGGATTCGAAGATTTGCGCGATTTTACGTGCTAGATTTCCGTATTCAATCGGTGCCATAGGCTCAAGGCTACATGCTAAAAGCGAAATTTCATGATGAAAGGAGGAATTTCTCATCAATACCAAGGGCCCTCGAGCAGCTTCTCAAACTTGTCTCCTGTCCTTCAGCATACACTTGGTCCAAGTCCTTTACCGCACACCCCAACGCCTTCTCCAACCCCAGTTTGTCGAAAAATGCAGCATGGACGTCCATGGAAGAGTCTCGTCGCTTCCCCAGATTCGACTGGAAAATACCGGCGGCAGACAAGGGGAGGAAGTCTTCGTACGTTATGGGTACGGCTTCCAAGACTCCCCTTGCAAGTAAATCTTCTCGTGAAAGTCCCGCTGGGACTCTCTGCGCTTCTGAACCCTCCGCACATCGGTACATGAAGTACACCAAACGCTCCTTTCGAAGAGCTTCCCACGTATCAGGGCACTGTGCGAAGACTTGGGACAGAATTCGATCTTGCTCGCCGGCATTGTGGGTATCTCGCACGAGCGAAATCTTCTCCATGGCCTCAGCCATCAAGCGATCATAAAGCTCTCTTCCTTTCGATGTCACCGCCGCACCTCTCTCCTCGATCTCGCCAAACCGAGCTTTGTGAGAACCCTCGGTTAACGCTCCGCAGCGCTCCGGGAATCTAATGGGCTCTTCAAGCGCCAAAAAGCTCGTCTGTCGCAGAAGGATAGGGCAATTCCTCAGTGGCGGTCCTTCTATCCGCTCTTTCACAGCTAATCCATCCTCCTTCATCCTTCTCTGAGACGCCTGGATATCGAGAGTCCGGGGTGTGAGGTGATTGATGTGTGCGCTTTGGAAGCACGCGATATCCGCTAGGATCGGGTGAACCTCTTTTAAGTCCTCGTACACCTGCTTCGATGCCGCCGCCACGGGCCGCCAGCCGAACGTCTTCATCGCCTCTGACACGAACACCCGGGCTTGGCTTGGCGTCAGGCGCACACCTTGACCTTCCGCGATGTCAAGGAGCGTGAGGAGCTCGGGGCTGAAGATGCTGCGCCTCTGCAGCAGGGCCAGCGCGACATCCCTCGGCCCAGGGTCTCCGAGCAGGTCCGGCCGCAGCAGGCTCGTGAAGACGCGGAACGGGTTCCTCCCCAGCGCTTCCTCGGTGGTGGGCCGGAAGCAGGTAGCGTGCATCGGCAGCCCGGCGGGAGACAGGTCGTAGTAGCCGACCGGGTGGAGGCCGACGAGGGCGAATATGCGGCGCACCGTCTGGAGCTCGTACGGACTTCCCAGCCGAATCGCGCCGTGTCTCTCCAGGTCGAGCCGCTCGGAAGGGACGTCGCCGGCGCGGAGAGCTGTGATTCTGGGGTCGGTGGAGTTGGAGAGCGTTTCGGTATTGATTTTTTGCACAATGTCGATCAAGGTGCCGTACAGGGGCACTTCTTTCTTGTACATGGCTGACATGGCCATGGCGAAGGTGGTTCGGAGCTCGTCGGTGTCGACATATTCGAGTGGGTTTTCCATCCTTGGTTCGATTGCAGAAAGTGATAGTGCCTTCGTTTCCCTGAACACAGAATTGTAGTGAAGTTGCGCACTTGGGCCATTGTTTGAATTCTCTACTCAAGTCATCCTTCTTGAAGTCGCATGGAATGTCACCGTTTCGGAACTATCCGCCTGAATGTTTGCAAACTGCCTCTTTGGAGAGCCCAAAACTGGTGAAGCTTGCACGTGCAAATCCCGGGCGGGGTGATCGGAAAAGCGGTCGGATACCGTACTGTTTCCGGTGGCTCGGGGGAAACCGAAGGCTCATGCATGGATGCCAAGTGCTCGGAGCACCTGGCCAGCACCACTCCAACCACTCTTTACATCTTTATAGATATTCTCTATACATCGAACGCTAGAAATTTCTTCAATTCATACAACATGTCTTCTACCGCTACGATAACAGAAACTACGCCTGGAGCGCAAGCCAAAGGCTCTTCATCAACCTTAAACAGGGTTGACGGGAAATCCGGCGGCGAGTCTCGTAGCCGATACCACATCCCATGGCCATCGACGAAAGAAGCGCAACGAAAATGGCAGCTCGAGCAGATGGCCGGGGCATTCCGCATCTTTGCGAAGCTCGGCTTTGCCGACGGAGGAAGCGGTCACATCAGTCTTCGAGGTACGTAGAAAGAAAGGTGGGTGGGGGGGGGAAAAGCCCCTCCAATCCAATGCCTCCCACTAAAGTTTTCGTCTGAATTCTTTCTGCGCTAGATCCCGTCGAGCCCGACACTTTCTGGATCAACCCGTACGGCGTGCACTTCGGCCTGCTGACCGTGTCGGACATGGTCCGGGTCGACGAGCACGGCAACCGGGTCGGCGGCGCGGACAAGCTGGTCAACACGGCCGGCTTCATCATCCACGCGGCGATCCACCAGCGGCGGCCCGACATCAACGCGGCGTGCCACCTGCACAGCCCGTACGCGCGCGCGTGGTCCAACTTCGGGCGGCCGATCGACATGCTCAACCAGGACAGCTGCATGTTCTACGGCGACCTCGCCGTGTACGCCAGCTTCGGCGGCGTGGTGTTTGCGAAGGAGGAGGGCGCGCGGCTGGCGGACGCGCTGGGCCCGGTGGCGAAGAATGTCATCCTGCAGAACCATGGCACTTTGACGTGCGGCGGGACCGTCGCGGAGGCGGCCGCGTTCTTTATCGCGTTGGAGCGCGCGTGCCACTGCCAGTTGCTGACCGAGGCGGCGGTAGCGCCGAATGGGAGCCAGTTGAAGAAGACGATTGTCAGTGATGAGGAGGCCGAGTATACGAAGAGGAATACGGGCAGCCCGGAGGTCATGTACATGCAGTTCGAGCCGGAGTATCAGATGATTTTGAAAGAGACAAAGGGAGATTTCTTGGTTGGAGTGGAGGAGGATCGATGGCGCTGTTCATGATTGGATGTGTACATCCGGAATATGAGGTTTGCACATGACACACGTATCTTCTCCTCTACAGGGCAACGCCAAAATGCTTCTCTCCATTCGACCCGGACAGCGAGACAACTTGGCATCAGAAGCGGGAAGCGTGCATTGGAGATCAGGCAATTGATACTGTATGAGGGTCATCGCTTCGGCAGGGCCTACGTGAGAATCTTCCATCGTAGCACTGTACGTCTACGCCATCCATGCTGCAGGAGTCTTCCTTACTAGTCCTGAATAGAACCACATACTCATCGTGTAAACGTCATACACAGGAACTCCTACATGCTCTTGAATGGCGGCGGCATAAGGTGGCATCTGTGTGCACTCCAAAACCAAAGCGCCAACTTCCTTTCCTTCTTCCTTAATACTCTCAACAAGCCTCACTGCCGAGTCAACCATCTCCCGCTCCATATCCGCGCCATCGTATTTGGCGCCGTCCTGTATGACTTTTCGTGTGTGGCCAGTTGCGGGCAACCCACGAATCCTGATCTTCGCAGGATCCGCGCCCATTTCTCGCAGATGCGTCTCACTGAGCCGGTCGCCATCATAGGTCAAGACACCAATAATCTTTTCCGGGCCAAGAAATGCTCGAATGCTCGGAATCTGAACCAACGCGCTTGTTGCGATTGGAATTCCAATCCGTTCGCTCAACTGCCTCTGCGCCATCGCCAGGAAGCCACAGCTGGTGATGATGCCGACACAGCCTCTGTCGGCCAGCTTCTTTCCGGAATTGACGAAGCGGCTGATGAAATCATCGTCGTAGGTCTTCTTCGAGACTATCTGGTTTTCTCGAGAGCCTGGGACGAGTTCGTGGATGAGAGGGAAGGGCCAAGTTCGTGGATTGTAGGGATCACCCGGAGGTCGGTGAATGTTGACTTCGACGGCAAGGAAGCCAAGTGGTGGGAGATCTGAGGATGTCATTATTGAAGGCCTAGAATTTGTCTGACTGACGAACTTGGGCTCGAAGATTGATGTTTTCGAGAGAGATGGGTTTCTGGACAGCAGTTTGCGGCGTTACATGCTTCCCTCCTGGAGACTCGCAACATTACCTCCCCTGTCTAGCTGGGAATGTAAAATCACCCAATGTCCAGGGCTCGCACGTCGTGCTGCCGCGTGACGTAGCCAGCTCGGGAGAATCCGAGGCTTGCGGGAAGATGGACCCTGCAGCCGCGTCGACCCCACCCTTGACGCTCGGGAGAATCCTGATGCTCCACACCGTTAGATCGACAGCTCCGAATCGGAACTTGAAGATGCCTGTCGTTGAGGATAATATCAGGATAGCCTTGAGTCGGGGGCTATTTCTCGCGACTTTCCGTGCGGCTTTCTCTTCCTACCAGCCACGCCGTTTCCAGCACCACCAGCGCCACCTGGCTGACTCCTTCCCCCCAATCACGTGGCGACCCTCCACAGCTTCACGACCCTTTGCATTCCATGTTGAGCCAGTGAGAAGCACGTCTCAGCGCTTTCGATTCTAATATTGCGCCAGCGAGAAGCACGTCTCAGCTCTTTCGTCTCTAACATTGCGCCACAGCGACCTTTCAACTCTCACTCCATCGCACAGCAGCACCATGGGCTCCATTGCAGACCGAAAACCGCACGTCGTGTGCCTCGGCGCGCCCAAGTACGCCGGCGACGACTACCTGGCCGCCTTCTCGTCAACCTTCCAATACTCCGTCCTCGCCGCCACCAACCGCGCCGAGACGGTCGCCGGCCTGCCGGACCTGATAGCGCGCAAGGGCCCCATCGACGCCTTCGTCGTCCGCATGGGCACGCCGCCCTACGAGCCCTTCGACGAGGAGCTCCTCGGCGCGCTCGCCCCCGGCTGCAGGATCATCGCGTCCGCCAGCGCCGGCTTCAACGAGTTCGACGTCGACTGGATGAGCCGCGCGGGCATCGTCTTCTGCAACTCGGTCGACGCGGTCGCCGAGGCGACGGCCGACATGGCGGTGTTCTTGCTGCTGGCGACGCTGCGGAACACGAGCCGTGCGGAGCGCAGCGCGAAGGCTGGGAGATGGAGGGGCGGGCCGACGGGGGGGTTGGTTCCGGCGAGGGATCCGGCGGGGTTGACGCTGGGGATCGTGGGGATGGGTGCGATTGGGAAGGTGAGTTCGGCGGTCCAGCAGGGGGGGAGGGGGGATGAGGGAGAGCCTGGAAGTCTTGGAGCGTGATGCTGACGGCTTGGGGACAGCACCTTGCGCGGAAGGCCGCCGTGTTCAATCTGAAGATCAGGTACTACAACCGCCGCCAGCTGCCCGCTTCTGAAGAGGAGAAGTACGGGGCCACCTACTGCGGCTCGCTCCACGAGCTCCTGGCTTCCTCGGACATCGTTTCTCTCAATTGTCCGCTCAACGAGAAGACGACGAATCTCATCAGCACGGCCGAGTTCGACGCGATGAAGGATGGGGTGTTCCTGATCAACACTGCTCGCGGTGCCGTGATTGACGAAGCAGCGCTGAAGGTTGCTCTTGAGAACGGTAAAGTTGCTCGAGCGGGGCTGGACGTCTTGTGCAATGAGCCGAACGTCGATCCTTGGTTCTTCGAGCAGGAAAATGTGATATTGCAACCGCACTTGGGAGGCCTGACAGATGTTGCGTATCAGAAGGCGGAAAGGGAGTGCTTTGAGAATATCAGGGCGTATTTCGAGACGGGCAAGGCAAATTCGCCAGTCAATGCTGACCGCTTGGAAAAACGGCAGTCATAGACTAGGCATTTCCATAAAATATGACTTCACTGCACCTTTTCATCGTCGCTGGAGACTCAATGTTCACATGTCTTTTTCAGGCTGTTCTACAAAAGATGTGACTTAAAGCCTCGCCGTGGCTTCTCCCTTCAGATCCGCATCACTAGCCAAGGGCACGTTTCCCAAAGCCCTCGCCCCTTGCTTACCTTCCATCAGTACATTGACTGGCTTCTGTTCTCCAAGTTCCCTCCATTTCCAGGCCTTCACCTGAGGTCTTTCCATCCCAATCCTCTCGATGATATCAACAACCCAGTTGCCAATGACGGGCAGGTACTTGAACGCATGTCCGCTCCCGCCGGTCGCAACCATCAGACCCTTCTGGCCCGGAACGTGGTCGATGACAAGATGGTTATCAAACGAATCCGTATACCAGCACATGCGCGTCGTCGCCACCTCGATGCCCTCTTCCGCCAGCTCCGGCAGAAACTCGTCCACGAAGTCGCGGATGACTTTCATGGCATGCTTGGGGATCTGCGTGAGCTTCTCCCCCTCGCTCCACCGCGTGACTGGCGTACTCCGCTCCTTTCCGTCACGCTGAGTGGTCGGGTTCGTGTACTTGGTGCCCCGATATCCAATCTTCAAGTAACCCCGCTCGTCGCGCGCGAAGCCGTACAGGCCCCCCTCCGGCCCATCCCGCATCTTGTACAGCCAGGTTGGGAAGCGGTCCGGCGCGAAGCGGTCCCACAGCCTCGACGTGCGCGGAATCTTGAACAGCACGACCGAGCCGGCGGTGGCCTCACAGAGGCCGTCGAGCGCCGGGACGAGGGCGGGCGTCCAGCCGCCGCAGGCCATGATGGTGAGGGCGGCGGGATGCTCTTTGCCGTCCGCGGTGACGATGCCGGTCACTTCTCCGCTCGCGGACGTCGCGAAGCCGCCGAACGCGCCGCTCGCTGGGCCGAAGACGGTTCGGGCGCCGTGCCTGCGCGCCTTGTGCAGCGCGACTCTGCACGCCTTGTCCGCCACCGCGACGCCGCCAGTCGAGTCCAGGACGCCGGTGTTCGGCTTGCCTCGTCTCGCCCGCTCGAACGGGTCCATCGCGGCCGCCAGGCCCTTCGATTCTGCGATGGCGACGTGGCGCGGGTCGGTGGTGATGAGCTGCGTGTCCTTGTGCCCGCACGCCTCCATGGCCCTGATGGTCGCCAGTTCAAACTCGGGCAGCTCGTCTCCGTCAACCATGTTCAGATTGCCGGTGTTGTAGAACACGCGGTCCTCAGTCGACAGGCCCGGCGGCAGATCGACGCCCTTGGCGAGCTCGTCGTTCCACGTTCTCCATTCCGCGGTGGCTTCGAAGGTGAGCTCTTGGTATTCGACCTGGCTGCCGTAGGCTGAGCGCACAATCTTGTTGATGTCGGCAGAGGCGGCGTCGCAGCCTTTTAGATAAGAATAGAACGTGGTGTCGTACGGCTGCTTGTCGAAGATGGTGACGTTCTTGTAGCCGCGGCGCGCGAGGTGGAGGGCTGTACTGAGGCCGAAGATCCCAGCCCCGACGATGTTGATGGGGTCTTCTTTGCCAGGAGAAACGCGTGACATGTCTGCGGGGAACTTCTAAATTTGGCGGGTAATTATTTCTATGGCAGGAACTGTTTCCGAAAGGTTGAATTTCTTTATTTATGTACGCAACACAAGAAGATGCAACGAGCAAGTTGCCTCAAAGTCAGTACCCAATGAGGTGATCCGTGCAGGGAATCTCTTATTGATGATGGTAGCCAAAGCTGAATCGGCACGCGACTGTATGGAGAAAGATATGGACGTTCCGATAAGGAGACTAACGTGCCGAAGTTCGGACAGTCCTCGTGGTGAACTCTGGAATGGCTGGGTTCGGATTCTCCCGAGTCCAGCCGTGCGTGGAGGCGATAGGCCGTGCACACCGCGCCGATCTCAGTCCCAGGCACATGGACATCCTCGCAAGGATGCAGGAAGGCTATCCCAACGCCATAGACACAGACATGTGAGGAAAAATACTATATCTCCGGTAGGCCGGCAGCGAAGTCGTTCTTCCCCACCATCCACATCAATTCCATCTCCGGCAGAACCCCCCACGAGCAGAAAGGGAACGAGGGCCGCAGACATGACCATCCTATCTGACTCCACATTGGCAAAATATGTTCGCGCCATCAAGAGCTCGCCGCGCGAGCTGATCTTCAATCGACGACTCCTGGTGACGGCGGCGCTGTACGCCATGTCTGGTATACCAATTAGTACGCTTCCTTCTCGTACCTGCTTCACAACGTCCACCCAGTTAATATTGTTCCAGCATGGGATCAGGGCTCGTCCTCGATCGTCCCGTCACTGCCCGGATTCCAACACGCCTTCGGCATCTCGTCTGGAGCCAATCCATCCCAAATTTCAAACTTCATCTCGTTTGTCTACTTGACAGCAGGCGTGGGATCCGGCCTGTCCTTCTTCATCAACGACCGCATCGGCCGTCTCTGGTCTCTGCGCCTGTACATGGCCATCTGGATCGTCGGCCAACTCATCGCAACTTTCTCCTCCGGTCATCTCGGTGCACTATACACCGCACGTTTCATCTCGGGCCTCGGCATCGGGCCGTTGACAGTGACCGGGCCCATGTCCATCGTCGAAGTTGCGCCGCACGAGATCCGCGGACTGCTGGCTACCTGGTTCAGTGTCGTGATGCTGCTCAGTTTGACCGTCAGCTGCTTCGTTGTCTACGCCAGTTTCCTGCACATCGCACCCAGCACGCTGCAGTACCAGGTGGTCTGGTTCGTGCCCTGCATCATCATTGCCATCATCATCGCCGCCAGCTTCTTCGCCATGTGCGAGTCGCCGCGCTGGCTGATGCTCAGAGGCAGAGAGGAAGAGGCGCTGCAGACGCTGGTCGCGCTCCGCGGCCTGCCAGCGGACCACCCGCGAGTGGCCTCGGAAATGGCAGACATCCGCGCCCAAATCGAAAGCGAGCACGCGCGGTACGGCGATGCCGCCGACAGCGGCATGAAAGCGGTCCTCAGGGAGACGTTCCTCGTGCCGGCCAACCTGCGCCGCCTGCAGCAGTCCTGCCTCTGCTACATCCTCGCGCAGCTGTCGGGCGCCAACTCGGTGACCAGCTACCTCGTGCCCATCCTGACCATGATCGGCCAGGGCGGCAGCACCGACCGGTCCATGTTCCTGACGGGCATGTATTCCATGGCCAAGTTCTTCTACACGCTCATCGCCTCCTTCTTCTTCGTCGACGCGCTCGGCCGCCGCAAGTCGCTGTTCGTCGGCATCGTCGTGCAGATGGTGTCCGACATCTACATCGGCGCCTTCCTCAAGCACAAGCAGGCCGGCGCCGTCGCGCCCGGCTCGTCCGAGGGCGCCATCGCCGCCATCTACATACACGGCTTCGGATACGCAGTGGGTAAGTGCGGGGCGACAGCGGAGTCGGAACGGGTGCGGAAGGCTGACAGTATCCCTCTCCAGGCCTCCTCGTCCTCCCCTACGTCTTCGGCGCCGAGCTCTGGCCCAACAACATCCGCTCGTTCGGCAGCGCCCTTACACAGACCTTCCACTGGCTCTTCTACTTCGGCGTCAACAAGGGCACGCCGTCGATGCTGGCCAGCATGCACAACTGGGGCACCTTCCTCTTCTTCGCCGGCTGGTGCTTCGTTGCGCTGGTCTACGTCTTCGTCGCCGTGCCGGAGACGGCTGGGTTGAGCCTGGAGCAGCTGGATGCGCTGTTCGAGGGCCCGTTCTGGCAGATGCGGAGTAAAGCAAACAAGCAGAGGGGGCGTGTTGCTGTCATTGACGCGCAGGAGTCAGCGAGCGTGGAGCGGATTGATCAGGAGTTTGGGAGTAAGAAGGATGGTGATGAGCAGGTCTAGGTTCTTGCGAGTTGTATTTTGAGTCCCAGGGCTTACTGTCGATATAATGGAGACATGATGTCGAATGTTCATAACAGCCTCAAAATGGAAACCAGTCCTCGAAACTAATGAAAATCGTTCTAGTAGTTTCCTCTAGCTACCAAGTGACTCTATCTATAGCTATATAATATTACGAAAATTAGGCTATAAAACACTTATTCGGAGCTGAAGCCAGCCTTTAAATTTTTCCTGAAAAAAAAAATAAAATTAAGAAAAGGAGATTCCTGTCCCTAAAGAGCTCTAAAGAGATCTGAACTCCCAACATACTCCACGGGTCCATCATGAAGCAGAGCCTCATGCCGTATCTGTACGGAATCTGGCAGCCGATCCACCGCGCGCCGGGCGAGGCCGGGCCGAGGGTCGAGGGTCGTGAGCAGCCCCGCGCCGACGATGGCTAACGAGGTGGAGTATCCGAGTAAATAAAAGCTTTTTATATACTAAACTATAAAAGTAGAGTACTCCGTTTTTTTAGAAGGCAGTAAGACGTATAGTATATCGGTGCACTAAATCTCTTGGCTATGGGGACGCGGATCTGCGAGATCTTAGAACACGTCCGATCGGCGAATCAGGCGTCTGATCCGCATCTGGAATGCCGTCATCACATCCAACGGCGTGGTCGTCCCGTACCGCGCACGGAACAAGGCGGCATCCGATCTGCAGCTCTTTTGTCTCGCGCGTCCCCAGCTGCAGGTTTACCTGCATTCCTCTCGTTCTCAAGGGGGAGATTTTTTGTTTTTCTTGCCTCGCCCGCAATCCTGAGACCACAATGACGAAGCCGAAGGCTGCCAGAGTGATATAGTAAATTGGCCTGCGAACTAGAATACACTTCCGTCGAGCACGCTAACCGCTCGCCCATCACAGCTGGCACCGCACCGACCTGCGCCTCCACGACTCCCCAGCCCTGCACGCGGCCCTCGACCTCAAGCCCGAATGCCTCTGGCAAATCTGGACCTGGGACAGCCACTACGTCTACCGCGCTCGGTAAAAACTTCACCTTTCCTCCTCCCTTTCCAACTCCGCCTTTCTCCAAATCCCTCCCCCAGCCCAAAAAAGAACATAAGAAAGGAGAGGGGAAAAAAGAAAAGAACAAAGTACTCACACACGCCCACAGCGTCGGTCCCAACTGCTGGCAATTCCTCCTCGACTCGCAGCGCGCCCTCTCCGCCGCCATCACCGCGCTCAACCCGTCGGCGCGCCTGCTCGTCCTGCGCGAGGCGCCGCAGACGCTGCTGCCCAAGCTGTTCGCCGCCTGGCGCGTCACGC